>JAQIWH010001521.1:0-30888 GCA_034695005.1 Cryptops parisi
CTGGGAGGATGCCAGTATTGCAAGGTCATCTGCAAAAAGCAGGTGACTAACACTGACGTTTCCAATCATGACACTCTCACTGCGTAAGCTGCGTATGACGATCCTGTCCATATATATGATGAACAGGAGAAGTGACAGTACGCTCCCTTGGCGCCCACGTCGAACGGCTCTGATGTACGTCCGCCTACCCGAACACAACTCTTGCTCTCGGTGTACAAGGACGAGATTGCCCCCAACAAGTTGGTCATCCACCCTGTACCCCTTGAGCACCTCCCACATCAGACCACGGTTAACCCAGTCGTAGGCCTTCTCCACAAACAAAATATAGACTGGTTTGGCCACTTCCCAAGCTTTCTTGATAATCTGCTGCAGAATAAAGAGCTGGTCGGTTGTTCCTCGACTTCTACGAAATCCACACTGCTCGTCCCGTATCTGGTAATCGACAACTTCAGTCAGTCTGCTCTGGAGAACCTTGGCATAGGCTTTCCCAGAAAGGCTGAGGAGAGTGATGCCCCGATATTTGCAACACACTCTCTGGTCACTTTTCTTGAAGATTGGAACCACCACTCCAGTTTGCCAGTCCAAAAGAACTCGTACAGCCTGCCAGGCAACTCCGAAAACTCGTGTCAACCAACGCGAGCCTCGGTCACCGAGAGCTTTGGGCATTTCTGGCCGAATTTCATCGATGCCAGCGGCTTTGCCTGGTTTAAGGGACTTTACAGCACCTCTCACCTCCGCCAGCAAAGACTATTCTCCGCCCCAAAATGCAGCTCTAAGCTCTGATTACCATGCCTGACAAGGTTGAGCAGCTCCTCAAAGTATTCCTTCCATCGTTGGAGAATAGTCCCTTCACTGGTCAGGATATCATCCTGCTTGTCCTTAATAGACTTCACAGGGGTCATATAGCCAGATTTGGGGCGGCGGATGGTTTGCCAAAATACTTTGGAAGCATTCATTTTAGGAACATTGTACACAAAGAAAAATATGTGAATCTATCACAGATCGGGACAACCTCACCAAAACGTGACGAATACGAGTGTATCGGTTACATTTATAGATACCTGAGCGAATATCGGACGTCGTTCAAAAGGAAAATAGCACTGAAGGGGAATCGTTTCCTTCTAAAATAATTGGTGTTTTCAGTGATCTCACGAGTTGAATCTTCGAAATTGGTCAAGATCATTAAAATATTGATTCACCTAATTGGAGGGACGTTCATTATCCCTTATAGCCTATCCCTTATAACCTAGATTGTGACTTCTCAACCACCTTGGAGATGACATTGTTGCACGTGTTTTCACGTGTGAAAACATGTTATTAAATTAAATTAACAATATTTATTTATTTATAATTCTACGTCACATTGACACAAAATACATGATGGGAATAAAACAAAATAAAATGCAATAGAAAAGGTGTGTTTGTCACTATTTTTCTCTTTTTTTTTGTAAAAACAAACAAGACTGACTATTAAACTAAACAGACGTTATGTGAATACAATTTGTTTTTGTAGTGTTTTTTTTTAAATGAAAGAAAACAAAAAACAGTTTGTAACATTGCATACAAAAATGATGGAGCGAAGGTAGGTGGGCAGTAAGTTCCAGTCAGAAAAAGTATTATAGAGATATCTGTTGAAAAAATGGTTAATATACAGTATATTATAAATGGCTAGTGCGTGTATTAGGATTTTCGTTCATATATATTCAATTACAAACAAATTAAGCAAATGAATAACGGAAATTTTGAATTTATTATTGAGCATCTCAATGAGACAATGAACAGAATACAAATAAAACAAACAGACTTAAAAACTCTAATATAATTGATTTGATAATCATCTAATCTAATTGATAATTGATTTATTTACTAAAATTTAGCAAACTGTTACAGTAACTGTCGTTATAGAACACATGAAAACCGTGTTAGAAACACGTTATAAGTTTTCAGGTATAAAAACAATAGTAAACGCGAATAATTTTTAAGATGAAAATGTGGAAAAAAAAAGTTTGATCCGTAAAAGAGCCAGTCAATCCAAATCATCGCTAAACCAATTGTCGGTGAAGTGAAATTTCAAGACACGTGAAAAAAAAGCCAATTTGAAACGTTCAAATGTGCAAACTAAATACCACATGGTGGCTGGCTAAACTAAAAACAACAACTGAAAATAAGTTCTTCAACTGAATTAACCAGGAGGTGCCACACCGCAATTTTGCCAGTTTTTGAGCAAAGCGTCGTCTATACACACCTTCTTTAGTCTATGTATCTATTGTAAAACCCTGGGACATTGAATCTTGATCTAAATTTATTTTTTTTTATTTAACTATTACACCATCCCATCGGGACAAAATGAAAAGACATCAGACAAATCTAAAAACAATGCAAAATTTGTTTCTAAATGCTTCACAATCACAGGTTTCTGAAGAACAGGGTGCTTCAAAAATTTGATGTAATGGTGGTAAGGATATACAACGTACAAATTCTTTAGAGTTGTGCCGACCCTAGTAATAGGTTTGTCGCATTAATGTGTTTACTTGTATGATCACCCGAACTCCTTTGAATCAATTTAATTAAATAAAATAAACCACTATCTCGCAAGAACATAACAGACAATTCGGTAGCTGAGGTTCGGCTAATAAGTTCCTTCCTTCGAAATATAGAGATGGCCCTTGCCCAACTAAGAACCAACCTAACCCATCGTTTTCGAGTCATGGTTCGTGACACGGGTCCGTCCGCCGTTCGCATCGCTTTTCCCACTTGCAACGCTCGTCTGGCTCACTTCCAATTCCATCACGTTCCGATAGTCAGTCGTCGGAGAAGAGATACTTGAAAACACCGATACGGCTGCCACTAGTACTCTACTCGGAAATGCTTCCAGGCTCCAGAACAAAAACAAGTTCCACCCCCGCCGTACGACGCGTGGCTGTCACTCGAACACGAAGTTGTCGAACGAGGAACCAGCGATCCCAACCCTCAATCCAAAGACAAAAAGTTCGAGCGACAACCCACCGTCGTATTTTCAAGGCGTGACAGGTTCGTGAAGATCGAAAAGAGTCCAGCAGATTTCTAACCACGAACGAGGACGAGTCGAGGAAAAGCATAGAGAAGAGACAGCTCAACGTGCGAACGGAAACATGGAACGTTTCCTCGAGGCGCCACGTCCGACGAACGCGACGAGAGGGCTCTTCCGGCGTTTTGTCTGACCCAACAAAGCGCCATTCTCGGACGCGATGTCACGAGACACGAACTAAGACGAGCTGACGACCGTTTCAACGCCATCGAGATGAAGAACGACTTCCTCTCGGAACATCGCCACTACACGGCGGCAAACGCGCTGGAGTTTGTGGTGGTCTTGTGGGTAAGACTCCTTTTGCACCTCTGGACTAATGCGACAGGTCCGCCTCCTTGTCTTCCACTCGTTCCACGTGGATTCAGTTTTGTGTCTGACACCATAAGCGAAGGTTTTTCCGTTTTTTCCTGCTTCATAAAACCTCAATTCATCACCACCATCCTCACTTCATCGTCATTGTATGGTTTACTGAATTACAATCCTGTGCGTCATATGACAAACCTAACGGTAGTCGGTGCGCGCGTTAAACTTTAAATATCTATCTACCTCAACGGCGCTACCACGACGACGATGACTCCTCACACGAAAAAGCTTTTCCTCGTTGGCCACTGGCACAAGTCTACGCTGTCGTCAAAATAGAAAACCGCTAAGATGACACCAACGAGTCGTCGGTCGTTCCTAGTCATCGGCACAGCAGCCCGTGAATGTGGAGCCACGTCGACGTCGAGACCTCATCAACCGCTGGCGTAAATATCGCGATGAAAAAACAAGCCAAGTTTGGTGCGCGAGCTGCTTTCAAATTTTTCAAATCTTTCAGAGCGCGTTTAATTAACACACCACGATTGCCGCCGCCGACTTGGACCTGTTTCCTCCCCTAGTTCCCACCCGAATCGTCACGCGCCACGCGACAACTCCCCGCAGAAAACGAGCGAGAGATCCCACATCGCAACCACCATCGTTCTTGGTCGCGGAACAAAAACGACCTCTCCGTCTCCAGTCACCATCACCAACGGCAAAAATGACACAAATAGTCATGTAATCAAATGACAGTGATCAAAAAGTAATTTTAAAGCAAGGTACAAATGAATCGTGAGATACGAATTATTAAAAGAACTTCACGTCGTAATGGGATACTGCAAAATAAATTTGCAAAACATAAAAAAATATTAATGAAATAGTTGTCCTTAACAAATTTTGTTTTGGACTAAATTTTCTAATGGCTGTAGTGTATATGTTAATTGAGAATTATTTACTGAAATGTATTATTTCAGTTTTTACTAAAAGCCATTTTTTGAAAAATTGTAATGTTAAATTGTAATCACGAATATTGTAAGGAACCTTCTACTCGAGTAGTTATCCAGGGTAGCAATATGGCCACAAAACTTTACAATACGTTCATGTGCTCCCTCTCAGAATGTCCCTTCACACGTATATCGATGATAATATTGTCATTTATGAATATTCACCAGGAGAATACGATCAAGCCCAAATCTCTATAATCAATGACATTAAAATAATGAAGCAACGGTACAAAGATAGAAATATGACTATTAATGAAATTAAGACACAACAACTATGCATTAACCGTGAAACTCCTAACACAAAGATGCGCATCCTTGGCGTCTACTTTGATAACGCATATTACTTCGAATTTCACTTCCAACACTTAATTCAGAAATTAGCTACCAAAATTTTCATTCTCAAAAATTTGAAAAAACTCCTAGAATTTGCTGAAAAAAAAATTTGCGTATTTGCCTCCTATGTGCAAACAGTCATAGGCTTCCAAACCCCTATATGGTGTACCCAAAACAAAGTCAGATTTACCAGATTAAAAGTCGCTTATAACAGGTGCATCCGCACTCTGTTTGGACTCACCCTCAGACAATCTATAACTGAAATTTGCGCTAAGAATCGCCTATCAACTTTATATACCTTAATTTTAACAATTAAAATTCGGGCTCTTAGCAATGCTATATGTAACCCGAACCATCCACACCACTCCCATCACCGTTTACTTTTGTGACGAGAAAGATACACGAGTTACTAAATTTCCCTACAAATGTTTCACTCCTTGGAGTCCGAATTCGGGAAAAAGTCGAGAGTATTAATGTCAAGTTAAAAAAAAAAGCCATACAAAGAAATGAATAAACTTATTTTCGATTATATTTTGTACTAGCTGTACCCTGCCACGCGTTGCTGTGTCGGGGTGTTATACACCTGTCACACCCCTTACAGGTGTGACAGGTATATAACACGTATATAAAAATGATCGACTATTCGAATGCAACGTTGTGGCCAAACGTGAAAGCAATCGGTGCAGAACTTTTCGCGTCCATCGGTTACGACAAACGAACATTTACATTTTTATTTATATAGATAATTTTTAATTCGTTTTTGTTCTATAATTTAAGTTTCATGTTCTTCTGTTTTTCCTTTGTGTGAAAACCTTTTATGTATTGTATATGTCTAGGTTGGTTCTTTTGGACTGTTAAATAAATAAATAAATAATAAAAAAAAAACAAAAAAAACAACTAGACGTTTTAAATTTGAAGTAACTACCCCGTTTATTTATCACTCTCCAAAGAAAACGTTTTCCTTTTAACAGCACAGATCACTGGAATGACACACATCTATCAGATCTTCTATCTATCATTGCTCACAAAGCAACAATGTACTGTATTATTATTTTTATTTTTTTATATTTTTATTTAGTTTTATTCCATCCCAAAGAGACATGAAATGTTAAACACTACAAACACAATAAATGTTGAAAACTTAACAGATCAATATGAACGATTTCGAAAGTCAATAACATTAAGAAATAATGTGAAGGAAAAAAATTAATAACAAACTATTAACTAAGGAAAAAAAATCAATAACTTATTAACAATTGCTCCCATTATAATAAGATAATCTCTGAATATTTTTTGGATCATCAGGGTACATAATGTAGTTTTAACCTTTTTTTCCAAGTTTTATGATTTCCTTTTATTGTATTTTACTTTAATTGTTTTTTTTCTTGTTTGTATGTTTTTTACCGCTTGTGGGTGCGCATCTTAAATAAATAAATACATTTTTCGAACATGTTTCGAAAGATTTACTTCCTTCTTCAGCTGGGTGTAAATTGTAAGTGTAAATTGGTGTAAAATTGGTGTAATAAGTTTTTTACCTCACTGACAGGGTAGCTTTCTCCTCCTTCACACACAACGACGTTTCGCCTCTTACCTAGCGGCTTTCTCAAGTTAAAAAAAAAGAAGAGAAAGCTACCCTGTCAGTGAGGTAAACAACTTTTCCATTCTTTTACTTAATTATTTAACACGTGGTTTAGGGTAGGGAAATGTGCTAAGTGAAAGATTAAAAATAAATATTAAAAAAATTATAATAATAATAATGATAATAGATTTAACATTATACCTTCAAAACATGGAAGTTTCCCTGTATCCTCCACTGACCAAATTATTTGTTTTTGTATAATTTTCTGTTTCACATGGGAGAATAGGTCCGAATGAAACAATAAACTGATGTCAATGAAAGAAAAACGCGTTATATGATGCTCGCTCGAACTCAAATTGATGCCGTAGGCGGTTTCCGTACAATGGATTCAAACAATGGAATGTAGACATACGGTCGTCTGTTTTTGAGTGCACCAGAGCTGGGTGCATTCACAACTGTTAACTGCACCCACTTTAACAACGCAATGACCAAACACCTCCCCCAACCAACACTGTTCAGCGTTGCTACTATAACCCCCTCCCCCGTTTCGAGCGAGCCGAGAGGGCTAGCGCTAGGTCCACTTACCGTGTGCACGCAGGGCACGCTGGGGTTGATGAAGTTGAGGCCGCGGTCACCGTTGCCGCTGAAGCAATGCTGGATGTTCTGCGTGAACTTGCGATGGATGGCACGCATCGAGTAGACGCAGAGCGCGCTGCGCTCGTTGGGTTTGTCGAACACGTCGCTTTCGTTCTTGCTCTGCGCGAACACGGCGTAGAGCACGTCCTCCTGCGACGTGATGCCCAGGTCGACGGCCAACTCCGAGCCAGGCTTGCCCAGGTAGGCGGCCTGCACTAGGTTGTAGTCGACACGCCCCCCGTCGGCGCTTTCGCTGCGACACTCGATCGGAATCTCGGTGTAGGAGAAGTAGTCGGGGTCGCGGTGGCAGATGCGAATCAGCTTGGAGAGGAAGGGATAGAGCAGGTCGATCGACTTCTTCTGCGTCGTCAGGAAGTAGCTGAAGCCACGCGACGCAAACCCGTACACGTAGTTGATGGGATAGCGCTCGCGGGCCAGCGTGTTGACGAGCATGCGCGTGCCCAACGACACCGAGATTGACGCGATGCTCAGCATGCGCGCCGGGTCCAAGCTCCGGCTGCACACTGCCGGCAGTTCGGTGCGGTAAGGACCGTTGGCCGTGAAGCTCACCGCCACGTACAACACGTGCGTCGTGGGCGGGTTGGGAGGCCCAGGGGCGATGAAGGCCACCGTTGATGCCGTGCCGTTATTGGCAGCCACAGGCTCGTTGTTGACGGGCTCGAAGCGCGACACGTTGTGCAACCGATGGATAACGCATAGGCCCTGGTAGATGGAGCCGCACGTGATGAGTCGACCTTCCATGTAGTCGATGACCAGCACCTGTTGAATGAGAAACTAAGTGAGGAGACGCGATGCAGGGGTGAAAACCTCGTGTTGGCAACGACCCGCGTAACAAAAGAGAGTGACATTTCACCGTCGACGACTCACCTTGTTCACGTTGTCGGTCGGCTTGGTGACCGTGGTGGGGCAGTCGCGCGTCACGGGGCACAGAGGGCTGTCATCCTTCGGTCCCGTCACTATCGTTTCCTCGAGCTCGAGTGTCGGCAGCAACTGGTAGAGGCGATTGACGGCGCCCACGTATACTCGTCCCGTGTTGCGGTGCACCACCAGGTGGTTGAAGCGGGCAGTCTCCGTCTCGGGGACAGAGAAGTTGACCGTTCCCGGCGGCACTATGCCGCTCACCGCCACCGTCGCGGCCGGTGGCGGAAGTAGTAGCAGCAGCAGCAGCGCCACCGCCGCCCACCAAGGCCACCGCTTCCGCCTCCGCTCGCGCTTCTTCATCCCGCCTGCGAACGACGGCCTGAAACGACAAAGCGACCGAATTAACACCGAAAAATGACACCAAAACATAAGTTTCAAACATCTTAGGAGCACTACACGAAAACTATAGTTAAAAGGGTCGCAATTAATCACCGTGTCACTGGTTTTTCAACAACACTCAAACGCTACCCACTACTAAAATAAAAAGTAGAATCCGCGTTAACGAGTGATCCGTCGTTGCTTGCTCGCACTTTCACGTATTTATGCAATTCAATGCCATTTTGGAAGTGAGATCTGGAAATTTTTTCTCCCAAACGGAAAAAAATTTGGAACAAATTTTTTCTAACTTTGGGCACATCCATTCCAAACTGCGAAAAAAGCTAGGTTTGGTGGAAACTACTTCCATGCTGATATTTTGCCATAGGATGGTGCGAGGACGAATAGTAGAGACTAGTGAGTGGTAGAGAGAGTGAGTGCTTAACTTTGTGTATTTGACCTTCGCAGATGCTGCCTTCTGCCTCCCACGTTTCCGGCGGTGTTAGGGAACCACGTTCGTACCATCCACCGTGCGTATAGGTTCTTGAAGCTGTTGGGTCTTGACCAACTTGTATAGTGCTCTTTAGGTTTTGTATTTCTGTGGGCGCCATATAACAATAACAAGCCACTTGGCAGTTTGTGCGCCTCTAAAACCTAAATAACTATTTAACTATAAATTTCTCAGAATACATTATTATTAACATTCACATATTTTCCACATATACTTAAAACTTTACACATCATCATCATTTTCGGACCCGTTTATCCCAGCGACTCGCCGGGGTCGCGATGGGCAAGCCCATGCAGCATGGACCGCCATCTTGTCCGATCCTCTGTCGCAGCACAAACATTGACCCAGCTGCTGAGGGAGACCCTCTAATGTAAAAAATATTTTAAAAACTTGCTTATTTCAAGACCACAACTTTGATAAAAAAAAACAACTTTTTTCTTCTTTGTTTTCACTCTTTCTCCTCTATACCCCACATGCCATGTTTTTTTATTTGAAGTGAATGACACGATTAGGGTGCTGTGCATTTGAAATGGATGACCATTGAAAGGTGGTGTCAGCAAATTGACTGCAGTGTCAGGGTCATGTAGATTCTAATCTATAGAATGATGTGGGTCCACTAGCTACAAGTATATGCTACTGAAAAAAAAAATAATGCCACATGGGTTGTTTGTTGGTCACCCTAAATACAGTAAACAGTATCTGGAGCTGGAGGCATAAAGTTAGTTAGCCACAGTCAAGAAATCCACAACTATTGTAAACGTTAAATATTGCTACTCACTAACTTCACTTTAGAAAAGAAAAGAGAAACATTTGGTTCACATTTGGTTGCATGTTGACAGGCAACATGCAACAATGCTAGTAATAAATAAACAATAGGGTATAAAAAATAAAGTATGAAAATACATGTTTCTTATGCGATATTATTTATTTTACTTTTTTTGGTTTTGACATTGCAACTGCATCCAAACAAACGAACAAATAACGATACTAGTGCTTAGTTTGTCATCATTATTTTGATATTATTGACTAATAGTTTTAGATGTATAGAAAACAAATTATGGGATTAAATTTTAAATTTCAATATGTCATAAATAATTTTGAATTGAAAAAAATTTACAAGTATTGTCCTCTTTAAAATATTTTTGTAAAAGCTTTTCAAATAAAACAAATTGCAAACGTTTTTGCTAAAGAACCCAATGTTGAAAATAGAATGCTTTTTATATTTTCAGATTGTTTAAATATTTTATTTTGTTTGCTTGCACCAATGACATTTGATATTATTGTGACAGTTGCTGTTTGTGGCGCCCTTGATAATGATGTTGGCTGGACATAAAGATGGATGTTTGCATCCTGGCGGAAATGTGGCTGTCGCCAATTGTAATTGTATCCACTCTCGAGCTAGACCCCTTTTTCTACCAGATTCCCCTACATAGTTGGAAGAACTAGAACTCCTTGAGTAATTGAACAAAACAGTCGCACCCAAATTACGAGAGCAAAAACTTGTAAATCACTTGGATAATTTAGTTAAATAAACACAAAACATTTATTGGAGTTATTGTCTCAGTTCTCCTTGTCAACAAAACACTGAGATTTTCAACAGACAGTCTTCCCACGTGATGTGAAAACAGCATTCCTCCGTGGGGATTTGAGTGAGAAATTTATATGAACCAACCAAAAGCATTCGAAAATGGATAGAGTCGTGAATCAGGACTATATAAGTAATAAGTAAATGTGGTTTTTAACTTTATTTACTGATTCGAATAACGTCCTAAACCAGCGAAAATATGCAACCTAAGTTATTAACCAATCACCGTTTTATCATTATACGTAGATGTGTTTTTTTTTATCCTTATAGAGAAGCGCATGCAAATGACGTCAAAAGCGTTATAAAATTACTGCTACTAAGCATGTTTCGAAGAACACATGTTCTGCTGCGCAAGGCATGCTGAGTACCGGGTTTGCATGATCTTGGTCTTAACTTTTACACTTCTTTAAATCTTCTTTAAAATTTTGTATTAGAAACACTGAAAGAAAATTTATTCCAACTTAAATGATTCATTGTCAACTTCATGTTATCAGGAATTACTAAATTTTTGAAACCATCCACTTGCACGGCAGACAAACAATAGGTAATAAGACAACGTTTTTAAGTTGGTAAATCAACCAACAAAACTCAAAACTTTTTCGCTTTTTTTCTACTAATACATTGTCAAGTAAGTTGTGACCATACCATACCATACCAAAATACTTGTAATACCATACTTCTTTCGTTTGTAACTTCCGATTTTACTGGTCAATTTTCGATGTGAAGAGACAACGTTTTATGTTGCTAAATTACAGCAGCTTTTTAAAACCTTCGATTAAAATACCACATTGTTACAACTTAATTTCGAACAAAGATTTGTTGAGCTAGGCGTTTATGAGGATATTGATCTGTGGCGATCGGGTTTTTGCCTTACATTAGCCAAGGGATTCAGTGAGGGTCCGACGGGTGAGAGCTTTAAGAACCTATCAACAAGATATGGTTCGGACGTTGCTGTTCCCAAGCACTTCTGGAAGAGAGGCAGGAGACACCTTCTGCGTAGAGGTTCATAAAGTGGGCAATCTACCAGGACATGATAGACCGACACCTGGGTATTACATTTACCTGGGTATTACTGAGAATTTTTCTCGATTTTGGTTTTTAATTTCAAATAAAATCATTAATAAAAGTAGTAAACAATTGTCACCCCTATACATTCTTACCTTTTATAAAATAAACTTGGTTATTTTCATGAAATTATTTACTTTCGGCAGCAAAAAACAAAAAAAAAAAAACAACATTTCGGCAGTATTCATTCGGCGCATTTCAGCCTCCCCTAAACGGATCCGTAGGGGAAAAATGGTAAAACTTGAGGCTTGAGTCGTGAATCAGGACTATATAAGTAATAAGTAAATGCGGTTTTTAACCTTATTTACTTATTCGAATAATGTCTTAAACCAGTGAAAACATGCAACCTAAGTTATTAACCAATCACCGGAAGTGTTTTGTAATTTACAGACATTACAAGTTATAAGAATAGTTTTATGTATGTGTATATTTGATAGAAAGAGGTATCTTGAATGTAAAGCCGCAACAAAACTGTTCTTTGGTGTCTCGTTTTATCATTATACGTAGATGTGATTTTTTTTATATCCTTATCAATCAATAATCTTTTCAATCAGTACGTCGATTTCGGGTCGTAAGTCGCACGTGGAGAAGTGATGACTATAACGCTTGTAAGGAAGTCCGTCGGATGTAACCAAAAACTTTCGCGTCAATTTCAACTCACGTCGTTCCGCTCCACGGGGTGCCAATTAATCACATGATTTCTCTCTATTAACATCAAGGGGCCATCGCTTGGAAAAGGCAAATGCGCGCGCAAAAACTAAAACAAAACAAGTTTTTGATATAGTTAGTTAGTTATTTAGGTTTTAGAGGCGCACCAACTCCCGAGAGGTTTGTTATATGGTGTACACTGAAACACAGATATTACAGAACTCTATATAAGTTGGTCAAGACCCGACAGCTTCAAGAACCTATACACACGATGAATGGTACAAACGTGGTTCTCTAGCACCTCGGAAAGCGCGGGAGGGAGGACGCAGCGCCTGCGAAAGGGTTCGTAAAGTGGACATTCCACCAGGACATGATGAACTGAGACTGGGTATTACAGGCAGGACACCAAGGCGGAAACTCCTTACGAAGCAGAAACGCATGGGAAAATTGCGTATGCCCTATTCGTAAACGAGCCAGCATCACCTCTTTTTTCCTGTCAGCAGAGAAAGATATCGTCCATACTCTGACAGTATTTTTAATAACACGCAGCTTGTTGTTGTTCACCGCGGTCCATTTTTCATCCCAGGCTGAACGAATTTGCTGTTTCTGCCAAAGTTGCAAGTCGGATGGTGCAACTTGCGTTGCAAAGTAAGGCTTGTGTAGCCCAGTTTTAGCTGCAGCATTTGCGTGCTCATTGCCTCTGATGCCGATGTGGCATGGCACCCATACAAAAACAACAAATTTGCCCAATTCCGCAACACGATGAACAAGCCCATGGACAAGTAGAACCACCGGACGCCTAGAATAGAAATCCTGCAAGGCCTGCAACCCACTCAACGAAACCCAACCCAATCAAGGAGTCGGAGCAGACCAGGAACCGGCAAGCACCGAAAACCACCAACCACCAAAATGCACTACGTTCGTTGGACTCGTCAAACTCGTCGGATAACGGATCTAATAGTAGCGAATATGCGCTAAGACAATGACCGACACCCACGATGGTGGATGCGATAAACACAGATCTAGTGATAATTCAGCAACAACAAACTTCCTCTTCACCCTCACCCGCCCATGTTGCACTTTAAAAGAAAATCACACCAATTTTAAAACCCAAGTAAATACAAAGAAGATCATCATTAAGACAGTTCGAATGTAGAAACATTGAACTCTGGAAACTTCCACCTATATTATTGACATATTTAAAAAGGTATCGTAAACAGGTTTCGAATGTTTCGGATAACCTAACGGAACGGTTTCGTTATCGGATTAATTTTTCCAGTCTTCACCAATAGTGGAAAAAAATAAATCGGAACAGTGTTCAGTGATCAACCAATTGCCCCATGTGGAATTCGTCATGCAAACAACGGTGTAAGTAACATGCAAACAACTTCCAAATCATTTTCTTCACTGTTAACTTAACTCGATACAGGTATTCAATTCGGCTCTTTCGACCTCCACACCAACAAAATTCTCCAACCAAAACAGCTTGCAGACCACAAAGTAACATCATGGCATACATGCATCCTTACCATGTATGGATGATTCGGAATCAGCCGGCACCGCACTGTTCCACATGTGTGTGTTTGGGAGGCGGCGTATCCTTTGTTGGACGTCATCTGGCAGAATTCCGGAAGAATCTTCGGTCCGCCGAGCGAGCTGCAGCAACCGCTGCTAATCATCTGCGGTACACCAACGAACGACGTCCTTCACTTCAGCGACATAGACAACCATCCGCGACCATAACAACAGCCTCGAACCTTCCAACGCCAAACGACAACATGGAGACGGAAGACCAAGCTACCATCTCGCCATTGAGGAACGACCACCAGAAGCCCCACCATTCGGGTTCTACTGGCCGACTCGCATCACCTCATGGGAGACGATTCCTCCGCCGCTGTTGCAGTCCATCGATCAACGCTGTCTTGGAAATGCGGTTTCCTTCAACATCTCCTGTCCGAGTACCCGGACATCGGTCAGGAAAACTCCGCGGGTCACCGTCGGCAGGCTCGTCAGATGCTCAGAACATTCAGCCGTGGATTCGCAGCCTTTAACCTCGAAGCCCAACCCCAAAATGAGCCTACCAACAACGAAGTCGTTAGTAATCCACCAACACCTTCGATCCATCATCAACACCAAGTCGCACACCACTCCGGCGTTCTTGGGGAAGCGAACGTGATTTGCAATCAGCTGCAAGGAAGCAGTAACGTTTTTTCTTGTTCAGTTCCCTAATTTATTTTGGTATGTCAGAACGACAAACGGTTTCGAACTTCATCTGTTTTTGTTTTTTTAACAAAAAGGAAAACTAAGTGTTTTTTATTTAAAAAAAACAAAAAACAACTCAACCTTAGTATGAAAAATTGTTTTATTGTGAAACGCCTAATAATTATTTTTTTACCTTTCGAACGTCGGCACATCTAAACACTGTTGGTACTACCAACGACCAACTTAGTACTACTGAAAAGATGGATGAAAGCAATCCAGAAGAAAAAAGTCAGAGAAAATGATATAAATACTAAAAATTAAGCCACATGACAGCAGAGGTGAAATTGTTTTGCAAAACAGAGACCTGTAATCAAAATATAAAGACTGCGAATGTAATGAAGACATGTAATGGAATCGAATGGAATTGGTGAAATACAGATGCAAAAACTGGGGTCAATAACGACCCCGACCCCGTCTGGACTAGGGTCAGACGATTCAATAACGCTGAATCAAGATGAAGCGGAAATATTACTGTGCAAGACTCAAACTCAAACAATCACTCAATATTGTCAATCGAACTCTCTACAGACATTCCAAACAATTATTAAGTTAGGACGTCTAAACTGTTTGGCGGATGCTATTAGAGATAGCAGGCACCCCGCAAACTGCGTGAACCACTATTTTAATGACTTGGATAAGACCCGCGAATGTCGCAGGTACAACTTTGAAATAACGGAAAAGGTATCCAATTTTAGGAGTAAAAGATTTCCTTATAATTCCATGGTACTATGGAATGAATTACCTTACGTGATTAGACCTAGTATTTATGGATGCAGTAGATATCAATGTATAAATCACTGTGCTCATTTTAGCGATAAACTGAAAAGAACATTAATGGCAACGCAGTGAAACGTTCGGTTGGTTGAGTAGCTGGTGATGGTGGAATGGCTTTTTTTTTATGGCTTGCTGGTTTTTAATTTTCTTGTTTGTTTATCTGTGAATTGTTTTAATTTCCCGGTTTGTCCTACACCACTAGTAACGTGTCGGTT
This sequence comes from Cryptops parisi, assembly GCA_034695005.1. NCBI lineage: Eukaryota > Metazoa > Arthropoda > Chilopoda > Scolopendromorpha > Cryptopidae > Cryptops > Cryptops parisi. Next base: position 15,234 of record JAQIWH010001521.1, read on the forward strand.
TTTACTATTGTTTTTAAATTTTTTATCATATGTATCATTTGTATTTTTCTTTGTTTGTGCGTGTGTTGTTTTAGACTAACAATTGCCAATTGCTGTATGATGCCCGATGAAGCATTTCGGATAGTGTAGATAATCTCTTCTGGAGGCTTTAATAAATCTAATACAATGTACTTGTATTTTTAAGTGATAAACCATCGTAGAACGGTATTCACTTATATATCATATCAATTTTTAATGTGATTTAGCTTTGAATCACGATTCTGGAATGGATTTAAGATTAATTTTTTTCGATTTTTTCACTGAACAGTTGAAAAAATTTAATCTAAATGTTCAGTTTTATCAACCAGTTGTCCCATGCTTTGCTTTTGAGGATGAGTCAACGCATAATTGTTTCTACCCGCGCAGCGCCTGGTACTCGTCGGGTCCGATACGTTTGAACCAACATCTATAAACTGCATCTCAACAACACATGGAATGTAGTGCAGATGAAGATGAGTGATTTGTCAACAAAACAACGAGTTTAACGAAAATGTCAACTAACCATTCTGACTATCGTATTCAAGGTGGGTGTCTTCAAAAAACTATTCACTAGTAGGGAACGATGGGATCATTTTTTTTTTGCGTTAATTTAACGTCCACTGGGGAAAAAACAATAAGAGATATTGCTGACACGAATATACAAAAGTACAAAAGTTTTGTTTTCCTACGAATAAATACAATCGAACATAATAAAATAGTAACCTTTAACTACAAAAGTGCTAATGAAAATTTAGTACATAAAATGACCTGCCACATCTGTCAATTTGCGCCACATCTAAGTGGATGTTTCAATCAAACCTACAAAAGGTCCAGGTAGGAAGGTATTTGATTTTGAAAAACGCACCAACTGCTCAAAGGCTTGTCATTTGGCGTCCACAAAAACATAACCTGAGTACGAATAGATCGCGACTTAGACCCAGCGATTCTCCAAAATCGTTCACTAATTAACTCGATATTTCGATCAACTCGAAACTAGGATCTGTCATGATTCTCGCAGCTTTAGCATTCGAAGCTTTTTCTAACAGTCACAACGAGAATTTCTGCCAAACCCCGATTAGCCACACCATACGCATCGAATGTGGTGCCTGCAAATCGACGCCATGACAAAGGAGCAGTTTCAAACGCGAAAAAAATCACAACAGAAAAACGGAATAAGAATGTAATACCACGTGAGCCAGTTCGAAAACGTCATAACATATTTCAATTCACCACAAGTTTAACGTGTCAGATTGTTGTTTCAGAAAAACAAATTGAGAGATTGTACAAGACTCCACTAACCAACTTAATATCGGGGTCATAAGACCATTGTATCTTCTTCCTTTGGGAAGGTGGTTCACCAATATGCGTAGCGAATATTGACAATTTCCTCACCCAACCATGTTACATTTTAAAAGAATTTTGAAACTCATCACGACATTGTTCACGAACATCACAAAAATGAACACCAACCAATACGCTCCCCTAACATCTTCGGTAGTGTGGAAGACAAATCACCTGCGTCGTGGCTGTTGGACAGTGTAGGAGTTAGGAAACAACTACACACAACTTTCACTTCTCTCTACCAAAACTTACATCTCAATGAACAGCGAGTTGCTGACCAGCGGCGCTTTATTGTAGTTAACAACCTACTCGTAGTAGAAACCTTTCAACAACTCAGGGAGCAGGTTGCACAAACCCTGCACAACCAACTGCACATACTTTGAGGAAATTTTATCGCAACAACGTTTTAAACGTAGTAAGTGCATTTTGACAAAGTAAACAGTATAAGAATGACTTTCTATGATCATTTATGCGACATATGCTCAGGGACATTTGCAAGAGTGTGGTGCATGAAAATACAACTACAGAAGTTATAAAAAAATCAAAGCGTCGAACAGTAGTTCCAATCTTTTTTGACAACGGCACCCAAACAATATTCCACAATTTTCACAGCACCGTAGTGATATTTAAAATGTCCGCGACCGACAAGATTTAGATTTTGTATTTCACTCAAGAACTCGATAGTTGTTGGTTATTGACAGCTACCACAGCCAGAAAGCCATCGAATGTGGTGCCTGTATATCGACGCCATGACAAAGGAGCAGTTTCAAACGCAGAGCAGTTTCAGATTTTTTTTTTGGCTTGTAAAAAGTATGTTGTAATGTACTTGTATGTTTGCAGTAAACAATCGTAAAACGGTTATTCACTTGTATTATCCATTTTTAATTTGGTTAAAAATTGATTCAGTTCTGAATCACAATTCTGGAATGGATTTAAGATTAATTCCTTGAAATTAATGTAGTAAAGCAGGATTCTGCTGTTGCTGCAATAACTGTGAAAAGATATTGGCATTATACAATTGATTAATTTTACAACAATTTGTATACATACGACGTTGTTATCAGTTTATAAACAAAGTTAATTCAATTCAACATGCCTCGTCCTGAATCTATTTAAACAAGAATCATTCTCAAGCTTCGACTACACATACTCGACGAATATTCTATTGACTTGACTCCACGGCAAACTTGTCGAACTTCTCAGTACGACAGAAGATGCAAAGACACAAAAGATCTAACCAATCAGGGAAATCTAATCATGTGGTGTTGAAAAGCATGAACGAATGAGAACGAAGCTGCAACGTCTGGAGATGCTATGTCGCAGCTAAAAGTTGCAACCGACAAGAGACATGCATCTTTTGAAACTGGTTTGACAGGAACATTACGTTGCATGTTTGAAAAAGATGTTTGAAGCATATGGCCATAAGTTATGAATTCTGAGAATTTATTGAACTCTTGAGGATGTTTTGACATTAACTTCTGGCCTATTCCTAATCTGCTAGGCTCAACTTTATACAAAAAAAAATATATATATATCAAATCCCCATATCAATTAAATACAAAGAATATTCTCACCTTCTGGCAAAGGTATGTGGCGAACGCATTTGCCTTCAAACAAATTAGGATCAGAATGTTCTTGATTGCCAATGCGCCATATTTTGAATTTCAAATCATCACCAGCAGTAAAAAGCTATAAAGAAATGATGCATTTTAAAATATATCATACTAACAATCACTATAATTTAAAAATAAAATTGGGATACTTACCACAGGTAGTTCCTTTGATGCCCAAGCTACAACTGTCACTTCAGCATCGTGACCTGTTAATTCGAACTGCGGAACTTGAGGTTTGGATAGCTAAGCAAGGAAAAAAAAAAAGAAGTCAAAATCCAATTAATTTCTGTAGTGAATATCTACATACTAATCAAATAGATTTATTTGAATACAACAAAATTTAAGACAACTATTTGTCCATCTTGAAAACAAACAATTCTTCTTAAATATGCCAGTTGTACAAATATAATATACAGGGTGTTCCCGCAAGTTGTATTCAAATCTTAACCGCAAATGCTGCCTAAGCACCAAAACAAGCAAAAAGTTAACTTCAACATGGGTCTGGAAATGCATACTTATTTGCACCTACAGCAATTATGAGAAATGCATTTATGTCATTTCACCCGCTGTGCTATCTCATCAGAAGAGAAACATTTCCATACCCATGTTTATGTGGTTTGTTTGTTTTGTTTAGTTTAGTTTAGATGCATATCATCTGTGGTTAAACTTTAACTAGATTTTTCCGGAACACCCTGTCCATTGACATCAACGATCATCCAATAAACAAAATTACCTTCCAAATGTATGCATGGTTGCTACCACCAGAACCGCTCATTAAATATCTGTCGTCGGAGCTGATTGCAGAGTTTATGTAAAACGAACTATTACAATGACCCTTGTAAATAGCAACTGAAAACAAAATTAACAAACATCAAATCAAGAAATAAAATATAAAATACACAAAATATAAACTAAAGAAATTATCTTACCAGGATGTGAAGAATATGAATGACAATCATAGCAATAAATAACGTTGTCCATACAATTAGCATAAAGTCGTGAACGTTGGCTATCGAATACCAGACTAGAAAACCCTGACATGAGTAAAAAAGAAACGTCATTGCACAAATCTGAAAATCGTTCAATTCTAGTTGGAAATGTTAAGACAGACATGGTTAGCAAGTCAAAGCTTAGTATGAAACACAAATTAGAATTATCAGAAATCATACCATTTTTATTACTGGATCCACTATATAAAAATTGATGCTTAGGCATTGGGCACTTTTTGTACACAGAATAAGGTTTCCTCATATCCCAAACTTTAACGGTCCTATGATATAAAATCAAATAACAATTTATCCCATGAAATCACTCGGAAGAAATGAATGTTGAAAACCTGAACTATAACTCACTTGTCTGCTGCGCCACTAGAAACAATAGTATGTTCATCCTGGAACAAGACTGCAGTGACACTGCTTGAGGAATCCTAAAATACGAACAACTATTGATATCAGTACCAGTGTGTTTAAACAATTAGTGTATTTTTAATCTTCATATAACTACATGGTAAGTTAACGTCACTTACATTCGATTTGATTGATGCCCTTCTGTAACTTCTTTCATTTCGATTTACAACATGAGCATTACTAATGCAGTTTGTTGAATGAGTTTTACTCGTGCTTCCAGATGCTGTTTAAAGTAAAGGTAAATCTATCAGTACAATCTAATTTAAACATGTTGATTTATTCAATACAATCATAAACAAGAAACCAATATTATTGGCTATATTATTAATTGATCAATATACAATGTTCCAAAAGTCTGGTCTCATAGAATATGTATTAGGATATGGATTGAATATGTATTATGGAGGGTATATTCAAGTATATATTTGAACAAGTTCGAAACGTTTTGAAATACAGTCGAACCTCGTTAAACCACCACCCTTGGTTCTGGACAAAAGTGTCACAGTTTAAAGGGGATGTGCTAAAATTGTATGCTCATATATTTGAGTAATTTTTCTCACTAAAAATGTCTGCAATGCATACATTTCATGAAGCTATGTTTTATGAAGAAGATATGTACAGTATACAGCATCAGAAAAGTATGTTATTCAATCCAATCACCCACGCCTCTTATTTCTGATTATCCTGAAAATGTCACCTACAATACTCCAACTGATTTTCTTGACAAGAAGACTAACTCGAAAAATGTTCTACTATAACTCGCTGACTTGTCGTACGATTTTTGTTGAATTTTTTCTAACTTTCCCATGTGACTTTTTCTCAGTTTGGCGGTTTAAACGAATGATTTTTCATACGAAGACTACTTTTGTAGCGTAAAAATTGTATCACGGAAATTTAACATGTGAGGAAAAGTTGTTCTGTACATTTTCGTGGTGAAATGCGAGAGTGGCGATTTAACGAGATTTGACTGTAAATGGATGTCATTTTGAACATGTATTGTAACTAATAAACCAAATGATGATTGATAAATTAAGTAGAACATTCTTACTGGATTTCTTTTATACTTTTCTTATGAAATCATACTTTTGGAACACCCAGTATTATTAACTACTTACATGTTGGAATCCTTGCATCCCAGGTCATAATGGAACCATCTCGTGAGCAAGAAATAAAAACATCTAAAAATGCAAGCCCACAATTAAAACATTTCTACAATACAAATGAAGAACGATAAATTCAGTATAGCCTACCTTTGTTTTCTGGCCTGAAGTCGACCCATTTCACGCTCCCATTATGTTTGCGATATGTGGACAGCTTTTTCTGTGTGCTGACGTCCCAAAGGGCAAGCGTTTCATCACCAGATGCTGTCACTATTTGTTCTTCACCAGGTACCCAACAAATGTTGTAAATGGCATTCTTGTGAGCTTGGAATCCTAGTATCATAAAAACGGGATTTTTATAGATATTGAAAAAAAAAATAGAACGGTTGACTGTCAGTTTTGTAAGAAATTTGACAGAAATAAAACTAGTCCTCACCATGAACGTAGCTTAGGTCACCCGATAAATTAGTATTGATGATATTTAATTCACCTTCTTCATTGGCCAATGCAAGTATATGTTCTTGTCCTGAAACTTGAGGTTAAACATGTTCATGAATCTAAACTTTGATAATTGTGAAAATATTTATACGCAATGATCCATAAAGCAATTGGAAATAAACGCTCTGATCTATAAAGCAATCGTAGAATTTATACGAGCATGAAGGAACCGAGCAATACCTTTTGAGAACTTTCCTGCTGTTATCGGTGATTGACACTCCTATGAAATAAAATATAAAACAGTCAGTTGGCATTGTGGTAAGATCCACAACTATAATAATGCATATCCATCGAATTTGTACTCACGTCTTCAATTAAGCTTTCTATGTCATTGGAAAGTACTGCGACGCTCAAATGGTCATCTTTTCTCACACACTTCAGCTTTTCCAACACCACTGAATATGAATAATCTTTGAAATCATATTGTAGTCCTGTAATTAAACAAACAAAAAATAAATAAATAAAATAAATAAACAATAAAGGACAGGCAAAAAAGGGACAATCTTGTTTTCGCAGATTTAGTTGTCATACTGAGTAGCACCCAAAGCATCATCAATGCTTGTGAAATTCTCTTGTTCAGAACTTAATTCATAATATAATTATAAACTGTTAATTGATATAAATGAATGGTCAAAATATTGATTCGCAGTACAGTAATAAGATTACAACGAATGAAGCTTTGTCCATAAATTTAATCGACTGTTATAGATACAGCATAGTTCACTTTATATTGTATATATGTAAACTATAATAAACTATTATATGTATTATATTACATGTATTGTTTTTATATACATAAAAAATCTATTGTTTTTCTTATCTTTACATTTGCCTGACAGACACAACAGAGAAAGTTCATAAAGCGGTTTGATTACACTTGAAATACAAACCGGCATTATTTACCATATAGAATAATATAACTTAAATTTCTTACTTCTAAACCATTGTAAAAATATCAATAAGCTATCTTACGATCAGTGTGATAGAAATGGTGGGAAAAAATATATTGTGCAAAAAAACTTCTCGAATCATCATTATCGTGTAATTATTGGATAACATGCACCTCAAACTTACTCAAATCACTGACAGTTGAACCTATCTGTCTTCGTCGTAAGGCTTTTAAGGCATTCATTTCGTATTCCAAGTCGATTGATGAGTAATGAATCACAAAACAAACGCTATGGGTAGCGAAAAGGCTGCGTTGGGACTTGTTGCGCGCGTTCCCTGATTCCCTCCAAAACCAAAGGTATGTATGGTTTTGGAGGGAATACTCATATGTATGGTTTTGGAGGGAATACACCACTCTATACCTTTGCTCCAAAACCCAACACAACCCCCTTGAGGTCCGCATAACAAAAGTATCGTCAAATTTTCGCGGAATATTTAGCACGTGGGGTTGGTACTGCTTCGGGGTTTGTCGATTCGTAGCGTAGCTGATATCCCATTGGTTGCTTATAGGTTGTATGAAATTTGTACACTGTATTGTTAATGCATTTTTTAAGCGGCAAAAATACTACACGATAGGATGAATGAAACGTTGACGTTAAAATCAACGCGGCAGAAGGATAATGGTGTAACCACGAATGACGTCATTTTAGCAACAAGTTTCGTTTTCAATTTTTGTCTGCTTCTCGAAGAAATTCAACAAGCAACCTATTGTCTCTACGATATTACAACAAATATACAACCGAAAATTATCACAAAGTTTCATTCACCAAATTCGATAAAAGTCGGTTTGTGTACTTCTTATGCGATATTTTGATGTATATTCCTATAATACACATCCGTATTGTATGATGGGTATTATTTTTTATTTAATGAAAATCTCTTTTTCATCAAATGATAGAATGTTTTTAAACCTCTTGGCATTATAGCTATATCTATTCAATTTTGCAGTGAGTTTTTTTTACGTGATATAAAAATTTTAAGTTTGAATCAAACCATACTCCGAGAATTTTTATTGGTTTGGAATGTTTGGAATTGGTTTGGAATTTTCCAACAGAAAAAACTATCCAGTTTGTCGCTGTAAATGCTCTATGTAACTTTCCATAGTTACACGAGCAACTTGACAAAATACGATATTCGAAATCCAAAACTGGAAGTCACTTTCTCCAGCTTGTCCTTCTCACTGACTTCACAGCGATTTTTTGAGATCATACAGAGTTTGACAACGATATGCATTTTCTCACAGACTGTCACAATCAAAATTATTTCACGGTGACCTTCTAAACTTGAGATTTCAGTTGGTGTATGCCAAGCTAATACACAGTTGGTAGGTACGGAATTAATTAAGCTAATTTAAAATCGGATTAACAATTTTGAATAATTTTGTATTATATTTAATTCTTTTCTTTGTATATCGCTTGATTTGTATACCCAAGTTTAATTTGCATATCGATTATTCTGATGCATATTGTTTGATGTGTTCATTGTCCCAAAATGAGTTTTTTTTTATACATTTCACTCGGACTTAGAAAGTAACAAGAAAACATTAATCCAAACTTTCAATAAACACAATGTTCTCTTTAGTTGAGGAAACTTTTAGACCACAAAAATTTGCACACAACATGAGTTAAAACACTGAACTGCGTAATGCCAAAAAAAGATTTCCCTTATTGTTGACGGGCATGCTGCCAGTTGCCAAATGTTTTCCTACCATAGAAGTGTATCCACATGATAGATACTCTTAGATTTGTTACCACTATTTGTTATCTACAGATACATATAATGATATTTAATTTTTTATCTTTGTAGTTTGACACTGCATCTTCCTTGAAGTGTTTCCCATATACATGTCTCAAAAAGTCATATATCGATAAAATTTCATAATATTAAGTAACCATAAATCAAATTTGTAGTAGAATTGAGAAACGTATACCGTAATTAATTGTATTAAAAATAAAATTATTTTATAGTTTTCTTTGCACTTTTTGAAGTTGGTTTTTAATTTGTTAATTATTCATTAAACATTTTTATTTCTATTTACGCTCTTTCAAAAAATGTTTTCCTGCCCGGTTGGGTTTTTCTGTTATACATGTATGCAGCTTGTGGTTTGTTCATCGGGAGGAGCTTTCGAGTCATTCTTATTACGTTGCCTGGTTAACTTATGAATGCTCCAGAAACCGCTATTTCTAAAATTATAAATAATCAAAATTATTTTACAAGTTTAAATTGATAGTAACGATAGTTACTGTTACCAGTTTTAAAGCATTTTGAATGAGTTGTTTAATTTAACAACTTATTTACTGTTTACACCCTGTTTGGTAATGCTTACAGTTTGATTTTGTTTGCCGGTCAAATAGTAATATCGACGGGCCTAGATATTAGCTAGTCAATAATGACGAAATCAATTCCAGAAACATTCTAGTGCACTCTGATTCTGGATTCTCTTTTATCTCATCCTTGTTTAAATTAATGTTGTTATGGTGAACCCCATGTTTCACGGGGTTTAAATGATTCAAACATTCAATTATTATCATTAAACTATAGGATGCTACCCAAACATTCGGAAAATTTGACCATAATAAAAAAGTTTTTTGTAGCTCCCAGTTTTCACTGTCTCCTTGGAAGTAGTCTCTTTGGGTATGTATACAGCAATTCCAGCTTATTCCCCGTTATTTCATGCATCCCTGAAAGTTGTCAAATGCGAGTGTGTAAAGAACATCTCGCGAATTTGTCTTGAGCTCTTCATTCATGTCAAAATGACAAAATCTCTGTAGTAATTTTATTTTGGGGAATAAGAAAAAGTCGCAGGGGGCGAGATCAGGCAAAAAAAGCGGGTAAGGGGAAATCACTGGAAGTCAAGGATTGTCGAACAACGGGTGATGTGTGTAAAAGTTTGTTGTCATAATGGAAAAACCAATTTTGTTGCTTTTATATGGGAATCGCCGGATTACTGAAACATAACCTCAAAAAAACACACATAACTGAATAATGCGTGCGCTCAGCGTGACACCATGTGGGACACTTAATCTCAAAAGATACTGTTAGCCATATCTAGCGGCGGACGTGCATACTACATCCAGTTCATGCGTGTTATTTATATTTTACGAACGTTTGATTAGTACCCCGTGCAATCAGAATTTAATCATTTTGTTTATTTCAATAAATAGTTTTAAACTTTCAGCTCTAAAAGGTTTTATTTCCAAACTACTGTAAGTTTTAGTAATTAATTATTATATTAACTTATATTTTATTAATGCACAACATTACATCTCTATGATTTGTTATAAACCATTTCGATTTGAAGCCAACTTTTCTGGAGCGTATCTAGACCGCAAAGCAAGGTGAAGTGTTAGTGTACAAACACATCTGTTACTATTACTGTATTGAATTTAGTTGAAAAAACACGAACAAAATATTTTAACAACACAAGCATTTATTTGAGTAAACTTTTTTATTTGGGTGCGAAGTCAAGTCGACATCCGTGTCAATGAACATGCGGGTGGTAATAAAACAAAAATTTTAAGCCAAATTTTTTATTTTAGTTTTTGTTGTCGCCTGACCCAAACATTTGGATGAGGTGACGTTAGAACTTAATTAATATAATCAACACTATTTGAAAGTAGATCATATGTATCTGTATCTGTAAGCTTCATATGCCATGCCTTCCGGAAGTTTGTGCACACCTGAAAAACCACTACCAACATCCCGAAAAACTATATTATGAACGTCTTATAAATCGACACGTTTATAATATTTATAAGATATTGCAGAAATCGGATGGAATTCTCGCATTGTTACCGTATGCCTTTTGGTTGGCTTTTGTGGAAACTGGATTTTAAGAAACAAACAAAAAACAACAAACAAACTGTAGTAGACTTGCACTTTCTTTTTATTTTCGACGAATGTTGTAGGATGCAACGTTGTCCCAGATAAAAATACCATATGATTATTGAATTAATTTTAACTTTTAGAAATGTTAATTTTTATATAAAACAAAGATTTTTCATTCATTACGTCATCTAAAGGTGGGTATTACATCTTTGAAATGATATAACATTATATTCGTAAGATTGCACAACTATAATCCCTGATTTAGGATAGATAACGTGGGATTTATGATTATACTAGCATTACAGTACACGTTGACCTTATTGCGTTTATTCACAGAGTTGCAAGGATGCAATGCAAGCCACTTAAAATTAACAAGCGTCGTTTGGGAGATCACTGCAATCAAATAAATTAACGTGAGGATGAACGACATTGGGATTAGGATTATCTATACAGTCATATACAGACTGTAGCGTTAATGGGATTAAAGTTTGGAACAGGCCTATTGTTTCAAAACACTCACAGAGACGTTTGAAACCATCCGACGACGGTTTGCTAGTGTTATTAGGAATACAACGAGTGCTCACCACAGTTCCTGAGCTTGTTGTTATCTGTTCTACAAAACTAGCATTCGGAGACGCATTTGATTTCTGCAAATGTTCGTCGATGTTGATTTGGTTAATATCGAACTCGACTGTTCCTTTGGTAGCAGACAGGAGTTGATCAAGGCCGGGAAGTTTGCATTGGGTGATATTGGTCAATGCAAGCTGATTAAATTTAGACAGGATGCTGGTTAGGTTCAGGCTCGTATATCTGTCTGCAAGTGTTTTAACATCTTGGAGAGATTTTAGGAGTTGTTGAGCTAGATCCAATGGACTGAAAGAGTTCAAGTTTATTTAATTTCTTAATGTGCAGTTACGAAGATTAGTTAAAAATCAAGTTGCACTCGCCATAAAACGATTTAATAAAAACAATTTTAAACTACAGTTGACCCTCGATTAACCAAAGAATCAAAAAACAAAATATGATTTTTTTTTAAACGTTTCAAAATATGATTTAATTAAATTTTAATCAAAGGCCTCACCCCACACGCTCAATATACAACTGTCCGTCAGTAAAAAATGTGAAAACTGTAAATGATTTTACATTTGGCTATGCATAATACAATAAACAAAGATTATCCGTAGTTTTTTTATCCGGGTCAACTTTTTCTAACTTTTTCCTCGTAAGAAGATCACCGCAAATCAAGTGGAAATTATGGCAGCAAACAACTTACAATCTTTGCCACCAAAAATAAGTAATAATTATCGATAGTTATTGAACAGAGTGGTGAAGTTTAAACGTCTGTACGACAACGGTTTGTGACTCATTAGAAAGTAAAGTTCCGAATTGGAACTGGTTCTATGATGTCGGGGGAAAATTTTGATCTTGTTTAACAAATTAATTGATTTTCCGGTTGTAAAAATATTTTCTCAACTAACTTGGAAACGAGTAAGGCTCAGGTTTTCAAATTCATGTTCATTGATTAACAATTTTTGTATGGTTTTAGTGTTAAATTTAAGTTTTGGTTTATCGTAGTGAAATTAAACACGAAAAGAGAGAACACTTACTTGAGCACAAGATTCATGTTGCAGGAAATCGTTAAGTTGTAGGAAACAGGTACTATCTGAGTATATACACCACTCGAGTCTGTGGTTCCTGGAAAACCATTCTTGTAGATTGATACGTCCATGATTTTAATGAGATAGCATACATCATTCGGATAAAATGCTGGCATCGGTATGCCGTTTGGTTGGCTTTCGACGAGTCTAAAATTTTGTAAAAAATGTTTAGTGAACTTTTACTTCATTGAACAAGCAAAATGCTTTGATTAAAATGGTCAAAATGGCGATATAATCTGAAGTTATTAACTTTATTAATAAACTATTTTATTATTATAGTCAAATTTTTAAAATATATATTTAATAAAGCTAATACAACGCTTTCACTTTGTAGAATTATATACTGTAAGTGGTTCAAAAAGGATTTTAAACTTTGAAAGTGTACAACACTTCATTCTGAGTTGTGAGACAGTATTGTGTAGCAAAAAACTGTCACCAATTTTCAAAGAGCGATTTTTCATAAACTGCTTAAGCTAGATGAAAACTAAAACTATTACATGAAAGCACAATTAAATATCTTTCCATATATAATTCTATGCTATGGCATCCATAAGTTCCTGCAATGGCCGCGCAAAACAAATGTACCCTCCAAAAAAGTTGTAAAATGACCTTACAAGTACAAAGGGAGTTAAGTGTATGACTGTTCATTAGGGTGGAATGGTTATGTTTGTGGTACAAATATCATCCGGTTTTACTGATGCAGATTTACAGACCAAATCCGGAAAAACGTACTGTTGCAATCACGGATCGTGAAAGCTAACTTAAGACAAAAGACGGCACAAGCACTTCATTCTACAACTTTTTTTAGTACATTTTTTTCGCGTGACCATTGCCACAAAACTATGCAAGCCATAGCGTAGAATTATATATCATTAAAAAAATACTAAATTGATCTTTCATGTTAATTTTAGATTTTGTCTAGCGTAAATGATTTATGAGAAATCATTAGTTGAAAATTGGTGACAGTTTTTTTGGCCCACCCGGTATATCAAGTCTTGCAAGAAATAGTCATTATCGTTTAATGTGACTATCACCAGTGATACGAGTTCTCATCTGTAGTCAAGTTCAGTCAATTTCGCTGCAGCATATCAGGCGTTTTTAACTGCGGCGGTGTTTTGAGCAGTGAGCTCTTTGGGATTAGGCAGTAAGGGTGAAACAAACACTCAAATTTTAATAAAACCCTGCAAGTAAAAGTTCTTGAGGTTTCAAATCTGCACACACGCGAGTTCACAGCTCGAATCACGGCTGCAGTGAAGACGCCTGATATGCTGCAACGAGTTTCTCATTTGTTCAAAAACAAATGAGAAATCTGCTGCGCCACCCAGTGCCTCCTATATACTCTTCTATAAGAGGCACTGCACCACCAGACCGCGAATTCAGTGCAAATAGTTTGTTTTAAATTTTTTTTTTTTAAAATGTGCCGCTCTCAGTGCGAAAAGCACTTTTACCAGCTATTTTTTCCAGAATATAGCGAATTCAGGGCAAATAGCTTGTTTTAAAAAGTAATGTTCAGTAATCATATTGAAACACAATGACTGTTTCTTGTACAATCGATCTATTTAGCTTGTTTCAATGATATTCGTGAAAATGTGTTGAACTCTCAAGTCAGTCTGAAAAGCACATTTTCACGCCATTTACACCAAAACATAGCGAATCAAGATTGACTAGCTTGTTTTAATGCGAATTAGTTTTGCTACAAAAAAAAAACGTAAATATTATTTGTCTCACTGTCCTAAATGGATTGTACGCCTACAAATTGATAAAGTCCTTTCTGCACCACCCTGTATATGAATATACAGTATGTGTATTTCATTAGAAAATGTGAACATTTTGTTGCAAGATAAGTAAAATGTTTTGCAAACATTTCATTCTGTTTTTGTTTTTTCATCTATGAGTACATTAACTTCATACATAAGTATTGTTATTATGATGCACTTACTGTTGATAATATGGCAACTCTTGTTTAAATGCACTCAGTAGCCTCTTGGAACAGTTGGAAGTTTCTATAAGAATTGTTTGCACTGGTTATTAGTACTTAAAAAAAGTTTGTTATAAAAAAACTTACATTAGTATAGTTGGATTTTAGTTGATTGCTAAGAAATAGATAATTATACTTGTATGATTTCTTACGTTGAGGATAGGGTTGATTGATGCATCTTTTTTGTCGTTGAGATTTGTCAAAAGCCAGAGTTGTTTCACTTGCGATTAATGCCAAAATAACTAAACAAACTGGAAGTGTCGTTGAGAACTTCATGACAGTCTTTGAAAATTTGATATAGCCTACTTATTGACAACAAGCCGTCAAACATTCGTAATAACTGAGATCAGATTGCCTATAGTTTCAGTGAAAACTAGCTGCTTATATATGCTTTATTTAATGGCGGTTTTGCATGGGCGAAACACACTAGTGAAAGATTAGTTTGAAATATTGGGTTGATTCAAACCCAACGATCGCTTTGATTAACGACCACTTTTTATTAAGGTCCTAATGAAAAACGGTCGTTAATTTTCCATCAACCCAATATGTATACATATTGCGTTAAGTGGTGCATGCGTTGTTGACGTGTTCGTAAATGTTATATATTTGGTCGCGTCATTATCTTCATTATTTTTTTATGCCCGTATATATTTCGTTTGTAGCAATTTCGTGTTATTATGTAATCTATGAGATTATGTAATTCATGAGATTTTTCCTGTTTTTATGTGACCTGAAATTTCTTCCTGCTTTGGTCGTTGTTTGTTGTTTCATTGTTTGGCATCAATATCATTTTTAATATCTTTCAAATAATACGGGAAAATCATAAAGTGAAGACAATTTCGGTATAATGGATAAGAAGTTTGAAGTGAAATTTGTTGAATGATATTAGGCAGCAGTTATCTAAATACATATGTGCATACATCATCTAAGTACATATGTACACGTGTTGGTTATCCTGCAATCGGTGCATGCGCAATGTAGGCTTGCGACAAGTAGTAGGCTTGCGACAAGTAGTAGGCTTGTAGGCTTTAAAACTTGCGACTGCGATTTTACTGTCAGAGTGCACCATTGAACAAGAGGGGAAAAATGAAAATCTTGCATTGAAGAAGTCATAGCAGCGTACAATCAAAGCTGAAGACGTGTCTACAAGCTTTTTTGTGTGTAGGATGATGATATTATAACATTGACATTGCAAGAGCTTTTGCATCTTTTGCATCCCAACTTTCTTGGCCGTCTCCTGTAGTTGGTCTTGAGATGGATCCACTTG
>JAQIWH010001522.1:0-30884 GCA_034695005.1 Cryptops parisi
CTATTGCCTACAACTTTCTAAACATGACTTGGTATCTACGACTCATAGTTTCCAATATAACAGTTAGATGACCTTGAAACTTAATTTCAAGTCAATGAAAATATCACTATTGTGAAGAGCCCGATCAAAATCTAGTTCTATCATAGACTCAACATAATAACTTTTCTAGTATTCCCATGAAACTCATACTTGAAACTCGCCCATCGATTCATTTTCAAAGAGAATGTATAAAATTTTAGACTAAAGTTCGTTTCTTTTTCGTTATTTTTTTCTACACCATGCGAAAAAAAAATCGTTGCGCTAATGGTTTTCTCGCCACTTTTCACGTAAAAAAAAAGGACAATGAAAAAACGTAAAAAATTCGCCTCATTGAATTAAGAGGTTATTTCTTTATCATTGTGTTTTCTATTATTTCTTGCTGCAAAAATGTTTCCGAGCATGAAAATCTTTCTGCCCGACCGAATATCTTCTTAATATTTAAGCTTCGCCAAAGAGAACCGCTTTAAGTTTCCTCGTTTAATTAACTTCCAATTTTTTTTTTTAAAAAAAAAACCAACTTCCTTTATTTTCTTTTTTACTACTTTATTCTTCGTTAGCTACTACAACGTTTTTTTAAGGAACTACTTAAACTGCTACATCTGCTGCCAAAAAAAAAAAGAGAAAAAAAATATTATGCAGATAATTTCTAAACGCGAAAGTAGAAAACCAAAATGTATTCTTTGCTGCTTCTTGCTTTTAAGTAGTTTTTTCTTAATTCATTTGTCGTTTTTTTTTCTTTATTTTGTTTTGCTTGTTGTTGTTGTTACTGAAAATTAAGAATTTTTTTGCAAGAAAAAATAATAATTTGCTGGGTACTTGGCAATAATTCAGAAATATTTTTTGTTAAAAATTAAAAAATAAATTTTTTTTTCTACATATGAAACACTTCAAGTCGAACTTTATATTCGTAGAACATTTACGTAGGTGACAAAAATTGGACTAGAAAAGATATAGGTACTTTTGGAGCCTAGCGCCATTTTATTGTTGGTGGCGAACTTTCGCAAAATTAGCGAGAAGTGTGTGATCGATGAATATTGAATTGCATTTTGTATTTTAACCTTTCCTGGTAACTATGGATATAGATTACTATAGATATAGGTGGATATGCTATGGATATGTTATAGATATAGATGGCTATATCCATATAACTATGGGTATAGACTATGGTTATTTTAACCTAACCTGTTTTGTTTAGGTTAGTTAAAAAATACAAAAAATCAATTAGCAACAAAAAAAGTACCTATTGTACCGAAAAGTACGCATTGTACTTTATTTCAAGCTGAAAAGTACCCATTGTAGTAATTGTACCCATTGTAATAATTTTTAAAATAATGAATCCCGAAAAATATCTATTGTACTATACTTACATATTCCAAGCAGTCATAATTCCCGCTAACAATCGATCACACACGCCTAGCTATTTGCCACTAGCGCCACCAGTAATGATGCTGTGGCCAACTCAAAAGTACCAAGATTTATTATAAGGCTGATTTTCGGATGAGAGATCTGATTAATAACGATGGTTACCACTTTAGCGTCAATATCAGATGTCTACAGAAAGTAAAAAAAAGTGAAAACATCCAATTGTTATTCTTCGTGAAACTGCTTAACAATCTCGTTGATCACGCGCCTCAGCTTCTGAGGGCTTTTACTTTTGGAACCCCGAAAATGCTCTGAGAATCTTCAGGGACTAAAAACCAAAGTGTTTTTTCTTGTTTCGTTGTCTGACAACAACAAGCTTTGCCGTGGCATTGTTCTCTTTCCCTTCCACCTTTTCCCTTGAAAGTGTTACAAAAAAAATAGGTGTGGTGGGTGGGAGAAAATAGTGGAAGAAAATCTGTTTATCTTGGAAGGAAAAGTTTTGCAAGTTTATGCAAAGTGAAAATAAATGGAAGAACAACAACAAGGTGAAAGGAACTTTAAAAATAATATATCTAATTTGAGTACTTTATGTGTAGAACAATGTGCAAACATTTCGTAACAAAAATTGACATACATCTATCGTGTTTTGGTTAGTTGATATCTAAGGGTATTGTGACTTAAGTGTCAATTTTATTTCTATGGTAGAAAAATTGTTTTTTTACTTTTTTAAATCGCGTACTGGTGAAACGAAGAAGAAAAACGTTGCAATTTTGCACATAACAAATTCTGGAACATTCCAGCGGAAAGAAAGCGCGGAACACATTCCGGAAATCCTAGAATTTGCTAGGTTAAGGGATTGGCTTTTGTTGGCAGATGAAGTAGATGGTTTTGCAAATAAGGTTTGTTGATTTCCTGGTTTTCTAACTTACAGATAACCTTGATGTTTAGTTTTGTGATTTGCTGACAAAGTCTAAAAAACAAACAAACATCGGAATAGTTTTAAGATACTGTATATGTTTTGAATAAATTCAAATCTGAAAGCATTAGGGGCAAAACATTTGAAATCCAATACTGCTGTACAAGTATACTACTAAAATTGAGACAAAACTAGTTATTTTAAAATGAAAATTTTCCGCGTAGATAATGCCGCCTTTTCAATTGACCAATTATGACGTCAAAACGACGTCATAATTGATTTAAAGCTAGGTAGCTACTTTAACGTTTTGAGGATTTGTGTAGAGTTAATAAACAAATAATTTCAGTTTATCAAATAAAATTTTTGACTTGAGCCAAGATTTTCATTTTGAAATGTTTTTTTCCCAATTTCATTAATCGGTTTGACGTTTACTGGTTACATATGGTGAATGCTTCATTGGTTTACCAAACATAGTTCCAAAACAACAAAGTTTTAAAAATACACCAAGTTGACAACATTGTTATTGTCACAGCTCTGACATAAGTAAAACCCAGTAGTGATGTTGGATTTTGCCTTTTATATATGATTTTCTGAGAAACTTTTCTTTTTGTCTTTCCGCTAGTGTCAAACATTTCACAACATTCGGAAGGAAAATAAAAACTTAATAACGTTAGTGTGCATGAGATGTTTTGTTGGCCGGCATGTTTTGTTCTCATAATTTTGTTGTGCGCTGTCCTCAATTCACGTCTTCGTAGTCTTCATGTTTTCCTCTGGTTTTTCAAAAGACGACGACGACAAGAAACAACTTTTCTCACACAAACAACTCTTCTTTTGTCGCTCTTCAACATTGACCTAATTACACGATGGATTAAAGTCAACGGGACCCTTCAACAAAACGGGTTAAATGAAGGCCGACTTTTGTGCCATCTCGTACTACGTGAACCAAAATTTATGAAAACGTTTCGACCCACCCACTACCAAGACGCTGTGTGCCAAACTCGATTAAGATCCTGGCTTACATCATGTTTCGCAGCCTCGTAATCGAGTTAGACGATGGCGATTAAAATGTTAATTCGATAGTGGTTGGCACATCTCTCTCCTTGCATAAAGAAACGTTAAGACAGAAGAGAAAGGTGGTGGTAGTAGTAGTAGTAGAAAAGGATGATGGGTATGGAAAGCTATATGTGGGTCGCCAACCGCATGATTAGTGGCTAAGTTTGTGGTTGATCTCCAAGCAAGCGCGATCGAGTGTAAGAATTAATAACCTTTTAAAGCGTAAAAGATGTTAAACGTTGCTAGAAAAGGCTGTTTTTTGATGAATCGATATAAGTGTACTTAACAATTCCAGAATTCAAAAATTCACATTTTCTTATTAGAGTTACAACGCACACGTTTCACCTGTTTTTT
The DNA here is from genome assembly GCA_034695005.1 of Cryptops parisi. Taxonomy (NCBI): domain Eukaryota; kingdom Metazoa; phylum Arthropoda; class Chilopoda; order Scolopendromorpha; family Cryptopidae; genus Cryptops; species Cryptops parisi. The sequence continues at coordinate 3,725 of JAQIWH010001522.1, forward strand.
AAATACGTATTAAGAGTAATTTCTAACTTGTGACGTCATCTTTTTGTTCGGTTTTCGCGCCAAAAGTAAGAAACATCAAAGAGTAAGAAGCACCATCATCATTGCGTTTAGTTTAAAGCTCGTGTTATTTTACACGTCAAACTTTTTCAGTCAAATTCCGTCAATTACAATTGATTTTTTCACGTCATTTACACATCCGGGCGCGTTTTAGTGTTTTTGTTGTGTTCCGTTCTTTGACCAAAATCACGAAAACGCGCCCGGACGTGTGTATGACGTCAGAAAAACAGTTGGAATTAATTAAATTTGATTAAAAACAGTTTGAAACTAGTAAAGTAAAATTGACTTTAGTCACTTCACTTTCACATCAATCGGAAAACTCATTATTTCTCCAGTTCGTTAAAATGTTCGAAAGTGTGACGTCATCGATCTGCTTAGCTTTACCGCCAAATTAGTGAAACATAACATTACGGAACTGCGTTTAGTGTCATTCCGCTTTTTTCAGGAATTGGTAGATCGACTAAATATTGGTTTTAAATTTGATTAATTTTTATTCTGATGATTTCACTTTGACTTTGTGCAGACTAAAATTGAAATTTTATCAGTGTTTCTAATCTGTTGTACTTGCGTACTTTGTGCCATGTTAATTTTTACAAAATTTTAAAGAAAATAACATCCATTTTAAGTCGGATTGCAAAAGTGATTGAGGTAGTTCAAGTGTATAATTATGTTAAAAAAAATATTGATTATGTTATGGTTAAAAAATTTCATATTTCAAATTTCAGTTAAGGAATCAGTAAACTTTAAGCCTGCATTTCTATAAGCAGATTCCACGTTGAAGATTGTTATAAAACAAAAACAAAAAAATGGATTCAACTGTGTGACGTTTCGTAGGATTTGATATTTAGAAAGACAAAAAAATAGTCGTTCTTAAAGGAGAATTGAAAAGAAATCTCTTTCTCATTAAATGAATGACAGCGTTAACCGAAGCAAACACGATTGAATTTGAAAGAAACGAGATTCTCAAAATTAATTTTCCTAATCTTTTAAGTCGTTAGCAAAAAAATTGATTAAATGCTCGAATTTTTTTTTTCTCTCAACTTTTTTCTATGTTAAGAGTGTCACGTCGTTCACATGCTTTGAAAGTCGAAACAGAGTTTTCTTTCCCATTGATATCAATTTGGAACGAAATTAATCTGAAGTGGATGATGGAGATGATAAAAAAAAAGGTATTCATTGGGGGTTGTTGAATGAATGACACCGAAATATCAAATTTTGACAAATGAAGGACTTTTCGATGACGTTGAAGTAGTGAACTATGACAAGGATTTAATCGAAGGTATGAATTTTCAAATGGGTTCCTAGAACACTTTACAGTCAACTATAGGGCTTACGATGGGGCTTGTGGAATTTCGGTACTCGAGGAGGAAAAGAGGGTCATTCCAAAGTGGTCATTTTTGGCAAAATGGCTGGTCAATTGGGCGGCATTTACTTTAATGAGGGCCCCGTAGGTTTAATTAGGCGTACGAGTGTTATTTCGGCTTCTCTTTCTAACATGACGCTGATTTGCAATGGAATCGTGAAAATTGAACCGTGAAATTAATACCAACGACTCCACTCTGTTTATGCGTGTGTAGTATGGTGGAGTAGTAATAGTGATGCGTAGACTAGTGCACGCTGAAAGCAATATCGAGTGCAATTAATCAGAAGCAATGCTCGGGCTATCTCGTTTCAAGGGTCATTTCGGTTTATCTACCCGTTCACTTTGAACACTCTCCCTTTTCCCCCGTCCCGAATTGCACCGCGAACAGGGAAGCTCTATGAATTCGAAATGTAATGCTATCGCTTGGCTTCAATGCTGTTTGATGCCATTGAACGCCGGTTCGGGATGCTGATAGACACATCGGTCGAGTCTCCATTATTTACAATCACACCCTGGTAAACAGTAAGGAATAAAGCGAAATTCTGGATGAATAAAAGTGGACAAAGAGATATGGTATGGTGGAAAGAGTTGTGCTTGTTTGGCATTGTGTATAATGAGTATGCTTATTTATGTTTCAACGGTTACTAATACACAACAGGGTGTCCTCAATGAAATACCAACGACTGGCCATTAACGCATTTAAGTTTTAACTCCCTAATGATGAAAATAACCTTCTGGTTACAAGATTTCTTTATAACTCTTACCATAAATGGAATGAGTTACCCTCAATTTAATTGTTTAAATGCGTTCAATGGAACAATGGGACAAAACACAGACACAAAAATTACAAGAAAAGGATACGAAAAAAAATATTAAATATCTTTTTGTTTAGGATGACTAGTGAATGTCAACTATCTTGAGGATAATAATATCTATAATTTTGATAAGAAACTGCATTTACATATTATAAGTTGCTATTAACTATACTCTATCCCTAATTAGCTGGCACAGAATTAGAATTGGAATTGGAGGCAGCGAGATGAATCAGCCAATGGTTGACGAGCGTACCTCTCACACTTTTCAGTTGCTGCCACTGCCGCCAGTATAGATACAAGGGCGTTAAGCACGCGAGATGGTGTGATCACCTAGCTTTCCCCTTGGCTGCCTCAAGCAAATTTTGTGCCAGCTAATGTGAAATGGAGTATAATACGTAGAGTCCTTCTATGTGTACTCGCTTTGTCGTGTTTTTTTGTGTATCTTTTATTTACTTTGTATGTGACTCAGTTAGGTCGAGAAATTGTAAATAAATAAATAAAAAAATCTAAACATTTTAATTCAAATACAGTTTGAAAGAAAATACATATTTAATCATAACTAAATATGGAGATAGTAGTAAACATACTACGGTTTCATAAAAAAAACTACGTCAGTACACTTCCACATGGGCACCTCTGGTGGCGTAAAGAATGTCTAAGCTGTAGTCTAATTTACACCATCTGTTCTGCAACGGTCCTCCATGTCAAAAAATTGTCAGAATACTCAGAAATGTTTTCAATTTTCAGATTTGACTTAAAATGTCTCATATTTAAAATGTTTTCATGGTTCTAAATTTTTTGAAAAAAAAAATCAACCAAAACAAAAACATTTCACGTATTTCTCATGCACTCATTCACCAATCATCGCCTGTGCTTGGTCGCTGAATCGTCATTTTGGAAAATGCCCGACTGCAGCGCCACTGTGGCTCTAACACGCGCAACAAAATCCTCACACAACCTATGTGATGTCAAACCGGGTCAAAGTCTGAAGCTAGTTACGACAAGAGTTTATGAGATATTGATTGAAATAAAACTTTTTTCGTTAATTGCCAAAACTTTCTCATCACAAACATCACTTTGGTAGGCATGAGCGATTAATCCATTAATGTATTTATATATTTATTATCAGCAAACATCTCGTTTTAATGATACATCGCACGTCCAAGTGATGTTTAAGTAGTGGCATGACTTTTTAAACTTTCATGATCATTTACATTTTCATTTGTGTATGAAATGTCTTTAGACGATAATTTAATTGACTGAAATAAATATGCAAAAGCTAATACAAAAACAAATTTATGAATTGAATTAAATTAAATTTATTGAATCTCAGGTAACTCTCAATTTAAGTGAAGAATGTGTTTTGAATTTTCCCGGTAACAAAGCGTGTCTTATTTCACTTGAATTCGGATAAAAAAAATTTAAGTTCCACATCTTGAACAACATTACTTAAAACAAAATAGGCAGAAAACACAAAACAAAAAACTTCTTATACACTGACCAACCCAACTACTCCTACTACTTTTGAAGGAAGTAGTTGGGTGTGCACTGGGTCAGTAAGGTAGGGAGTCCACTTCCTATTATCTTAAGTAAATTTTGATAGTTATAGTTTTAACTATATAACTTTATGGTTACTGTAAAACCGTTTTGTTGTTGTTGTTAGCCATGTTTAGCATCGTTTCGTTGTGGAATTGCTTTGTGTACCAAATCTTTGGCATATCTTGATCTTCGCCAAGAATTCCATTCCAACGACCGCAATTAATGCGCGTCTTTGGAATTTGATTAAGAGGCAACCAAAACTTTGAAAGAACGTGAAAGCTCTTTTCATTCGACAATTTTTTTTTTTAGGAGAAGAGAAGTGGGGGGGGGGGGCTCAAAGTCTTCTCTGACTTCATAGTCTTCGTTTTTTTTCATTTTTCTGGCTTCGGTTCTTTTCGGAAAGGTCGTTGACTGGTGCTGAGGAGAAATAAAAATTCCTCCCTTGCACTCGCTCCAATTGTTTCTTTAGGGGAGTTTTATTGTTTTCTAAGGCTTTGCAGGTAAGGAAAGGGCTGGCAGTTTCAAGCTTCATTGCATGTGAATGGCAAACCTGACCTGAAGGACGACGGCCAAAGAAATTTTATAAGGACCCCTTTGGCTCTTGTTTGTTGTTGCTAAGCGCCTACAATACCGTCAAAGAGTTTTTCTCGAACTGTTTTAGAACCTCATTTTACGTTTTTTACGTTTTTCTGTTTTGTCTCTTTCGTTTTTCTCTCCGCAAAGGAAGAACACGACCTACATCTTTTTGAGGAAAAAAAACTAATTCAATCGTCCTCTTTAAAAATGAAAACAAAGTTTTAAAGGAAAAAAGATCGTTTCGGAGTTGTATTATTATCCACACTTCGTTTTAATCTAGATTGAGTACGCTGAACTATTAACAGAAAGTTTTTATTAACATTAAAAAAGCTTTTTAACCATACTCTTTATATAGCCTACATTCATGTACAGATATACTGTATGTACATACAGTATAATGCAAAGAAATCCATTTTTGATTTCTGCATGTTTTGCGAATTAAAACTTACGCAATCTGAGTAATTTCGATATTCAATTTATGCGTGTTTTGAGTAATTTCAATATTGATTTCTGCAAGTTTTGATTCTTGCGAATTTTGATTTATGCGAATTTCGATTTAAGTGAAATTAAATTTGTGTGTTCGTTGAGTAATTTGATATTTGATTTATGCGAGTTTTGAGTAATTAAATTTTTGATTTTTACAAGTTTCCATTTATTTATTGATAATACGCGATTAGTTTACATTGGACTTATGCTGTTATTTTTTCATACGAAGCATTTATACGGTTCTCGGTTTATGCGTTTTTTGGTACTACATTGGATTATACAGTATATTCTCATAAGCGATTGTAGATGGTAAAAAAAAACCTTTAATTTCCAACTGTCTCACTCACTCACAAACTCATATGTAAAGTAATACTAGGTGGGAACGACTTAAAACCAAAACTCAAAAATGTTTCAAATTAAATCGTCGAACTTTGTTTTATATATGGAATGAAAGTCTGGTAATAATCAAATTATAACGTCACGCTGAAAATTAGCGCAATTAATCATTAACAAGAGATGATGACATTAAACATCATTTCATAGAATAACATCACAACTTGAACCCTTATAAAGTTACACTGTATACATCGAAACTTCCGAATCATTAGTTGACATCTTTTTTTAATTTAAATTTAAAGTTATAATCTCGTGACAGGTTTACAATCACATTTTCTAACCAACAGGTTTGAGGATTAATGACATCACCTAGTTTTAGCCCTGTCATCAAATTTGTTACAACCGACAAGTTGGAGTGGGGGAGGATGGATACAAAATGGTGGTTGCAGACAGTGGTTGGGGAATGAAGCTTAGGTGAGATTCATTGAGCCAATTAAAAGTCGTTTCGTGCTGAGCGGATTCCAGTCGTGATAATTAACGCCGAACAAAATATTTCGTGTTGCCACCCTTTTGTGCTAATGCTATTGTAGACGTTTGTACTCCCCCGCATCTAGCGTACAAAGCAGAATCTCTATAGTCACACGATCGTTGTTTTTTGACATTTTGAAGTGGCTCCAACGCGAAAGTGTTATAACAAAAAAAAAACCAAAACTGGATAAAGTCATTTATCATCAAGTCATGAATTGGTTTAAAGTTAACTTGAAGCTGTATTTTTTTTTCCACAACTTAAAAAATAAATTTTTATTTTTGTAACCAAATTTGTATGATTTGAAATCAATATATACTGTATATCTTTGTAATCTAATTTTTATTTACTTGTAACTTGTTTTTTATTTTAACTTTAGAACAAAATATTTTTCAAATGCTAACGCGCAAGATAGTTTTCAAACGTTAACATCCAAGATGAGTTGCAAGAGGCCCGTTTTATAAATTATGGTAAAATTAGAAAAATTACTCGAAAATGAACAATTTTCATTAATCACATTAGAAATACAATGAAATAAAAAATAAAATGCTTTTATTGTTTTTTAGACATTTTTTATTAATTCGATCCAAACATCAAACATCTGTCTATGGGCTACTTCACACTTCTTGCGCTACTATCTTTGCACATATTGTTTTTTTTGCTCCAAATTATGCATTAGGAAGGTAGAATTGCACCTAATACATTTAAAAATGTTTCTAAGTCATTTGTAACAAAAAATGCTAATTAACACCTTTTTACACCTGACCCTTTTTAATTGTAGTAAAAATAGTCAATTCGATATCTAAAGATTTGCACAATGCTACCACTCTACTTAAATATCTTGAAACATTTTAAATCCAACGATAAAATCCCATCTGACGTCGTATTAAAGTTAAACGCATAATCAACTCAGGACTTATTCAATGTGACATATTCAATTTAGCGGCATATTCAATCTAACGGTTCACTTCAATCTCGACATTTTTGACGTCATAGGGTCGGTTGTGTTAACCCGTTTTATTATTTTCACTCGCTAAAATGTTGTCATCAAGGCTCGCGAACGATGTTTCCTGTTCTCATTTTTTTCCATACCACTTTTCTTCTCTTTCTTTTTGTTTTTTTAACTTTATTAATTGAACTGACCTCTTAATGAGGAAGTGACCTCGTCGACAGTAAATGGAAGTCGGACCCGACCCAAATGCATTTTGGGCATCGGCTAATTTAATCATGTCCCCTAATGGCTCTTTCTCTACTATCTTCCTCGAAAGGCCACACCGTCAACTCATGTGCCGAACTCGTCCTGCCATTTTATTTTCATTTTTTTGTCAAAAAAAGTGACCCTTTAGTTTATTAGTTAAATTAGTCGAATGGAAGTCAGACGAGTCAAACACCTTTTCGCCTATTATATAACGCTACGTGAAATGAATGAAGATGACACCACAGCGTGTGCAACTAGGTGTTAACTTTAGTGGAATGGTTTTGTTTGTTAGGGAAAGTATGTATATATAAAAAAACAACAGGAATGGAAAAAGAAAGAAAGTAGTTTGTAAGGTTTAGGAGTGAAGGCGTTGTGTTGATGTTAATGGTGAGTAGTAGTGATGAACGCAAGACTTTCTAGTAGGGGAGCAAAGTAAAACGTTTGCGTTAATGGCACAGCCTAGCAATTTAAGCGACAGTGTGCTTTGTTAGTGCATGAGTGGATTAGAGTTGGCCGTTGCCAAGAGAACAAAAAAAAAAAGGCCCCACCATTTTGTTCGAGTTAAAGTGATTGCGCCGAAAAAGAGTGCTGAAAGTAAGGTAAAAACGTGGTTCCAAAAAGGTTTAAACTTGAACTTATCGTTACTCTACTATGTTGACAAATGCGTTTAAGATGGTTGGATTACTCTATAAATAACCTAGTTTGCTTTTTTTCAATAGGCTGTATATTTGAAAATTTCCTATTATGAAAACAACCAATATGAAGGCTTGGCGCAGTAACCGGTCAGCTCCATTTTTTTTCAATGTATATAATTGTTTCGAAATTCTGCGTCGTTTGGTGCAAAAAAACAGGTCGATCAAATGCTCAGATAACAATATGATCATAGATAGCGCTGACAGTCATTATTGGATGCATAAACCAAGTTAGCTTCACAGATGTCCGGGAGCTCTTTATTATTTGTTGTGTAGTAATTTTAGAACAAGCAACAGACAACTTCATTCACATTCTTCTTTACTGTGAAAAAAAATATATTACCAGTGAAGTATTTTTATTAATAAAATTTATTTACAAACTAATATGTACATATCTAAATAATTATTTTAATACATTTTGCATATTTTACTGTTCAAAACAGTTTTTTTTGTCGATGCTGTAATATTTTAAAAAATGGAACTGACCGATCACTGCCCCGAGCCCTTCAATTGCAATTCTATTGAAAATGTCCAAAGATAGTGGTTGCCAACAGAAAGTTCTCGTTTCATACGGTTTTTTAATATGTGATTTTACCAATATTAGACAAAAGAAATCGATTGATATGCTCGTCATAAAAAGTGTTGTTATGCAAATATGGGCGACGGTGCAAAAGTGACTGAACCCTGAGATTTTGCTTCTGAATGGCAAAATCTGAGATGTACTTTTGCAAAATGGCTGAGTGGGAATTTCGATTTTTACGATATTAAATTAAATGTAAGATTGCAGTTTATCATTTCGAATTAATTTAACGAACGTAACAAATCGAGTATTTCATGAGTAAACAACAACCAAATTGCAATCATTCTTTTACATTCTCAGGTGTAAAAATGTCGTTTTAACATAATAAATTTGAGCGATTGTCTTAAAAAAAGAACAATACTTGTGGCTGATGCCGATCTATTAAAAAAGGGGAGTAATATAAGAAATGCCCACTAAAACTTGTCGTCGTAAAAAAACTGTAGGTGGTTTGTAGGTTATATAAGTGGGAGAAAGTATTGAACATTAAACGTTGTCGTTGGCTGTTTATGACGAAAATTTAGAGCCTTTTGGTCTTAGGGTCATTTCCAAAGGACCTCAACCTTTTCTGAAGACCATCCTTCTTTTTCCTTCTATCTGCTCCTTGTTGTTGAAGTCCACAAACTTTTTGGCCATCTTCGCCCCCTTTTCGACTTTTAGTGTTCGTCTCTCGCTTCCAATAAAAAGCTCTTCTGCCGACTATTTTGGCAAAAGCGAGCACTCGAGCTTTTATTGGACTGTTAAGTGTCTGAACTGTTCCTCCACTGGGGAACACACTTCCCTACTCCCCCTAACTTTAAAAACATGATCGGTTCGAAGCAGGTTACGACTCTTGTGGACACTAATTTCTCTTCTTGGAAGGTCGTTGAGTAAACCGACGAAAGAACGAATTCTTCTACTTTTCATCTTCATTCTTCTTCGTATCCCTCCTCTTCAACCGTTTGTTTTATTCCCTCTTATTTTTTCCTTACGCACACACACACAAACACACACAAAACATACCCTCTCTTCTTCCATGTTTCAGTTTGTTTTTCGAGTCTAACACTGGTCATTAATTTTCCACGGACAACAAAGTTTGCACAAAAGCGAAAAAAAGTGGGGGGTTTGTAGTTGGACCAGTAATGTTGTATGATAATGACGTTTCATTCTTCCTATATTTTTTTTTTACTTTAACGTACGCCCATAAAAATCTTTTTTAATGATCGCCATTTTTCATATTTTTTGTTGGCTTTTCTACCCCTTTATTATGATGTCTCTTTTTCCCCTCTTCTCCCCCATTCAATGCTTTTTCACTTTTTTTTTTCAAATGCATGTTCTAGCAGTTTTGGTCGTTCGTTTGGTATGTGGACGTTGGCGATGAAACGGCCTCATTTTTGTTAATGGTCTTTTGCAGATGGTTTTGGTGCAATCTGGAATTGTCGTCTTTGCCTCTATGAAAAAAAGTGAAAAATTGTATATTGTTTAAGTTTCAAAGACTTTGCCATAGTGAACGCCATGTTGTGATGAGATTCGAGTCGTATATTGAATGCATCAATTTCTTTTTCTTCAATCTTGTCATCTAATCATCAAAGAAAACGACATCATCTCGTCGTCATAAATTTTTAACTCACAAAAAGTCCCACTTAGTCACAACACTAATAATAGTTTGTTATGGTACCAATTTTAAGCAAAGTTTAAATCATCATCTTCTTTTTTCAAATGATGATGTTGTGGAAAGTGTAATATTAATAACGTGGTACACTTTTCGGGATGTTGATTTCGATAAAAGTTGGACTGTTAAACTCTGTGATTGGACTAAATGTTAGCTTAATACAATATTAATGAGACACCGTTCACACGTATAGGAAGGCTTTGAGGTTTGTTCGCTATACATTTGCAGGGGAGTAGTCCTCGGAGAGATTGTGTTGACGTTTATTGTGTGTTGGAACCTGACTCCAACGTTGAAACGAACGATTTGCACCAGTGTTTGCTTACAGGTTTCCATGTTCGAATGTTTACCAATTAAACAACTAAACACGATAACCCTTTTCTGTGTATCTCGTCAACACCGAAAGCAAGCCATTATAGCATAACTTTTTTATTTCACGTTCAAGTCATCAGCCAAATTGCAACAACACCAGTCGACAGAATGAAGTGGATTGTCAACATTTTTTTTTTCCATTTTTACTTTTCCTGAATTTTCAAGATGAGCAACAGCGAGTTTCATCCGCTTGTTGCTTTTAGCTTGTTCTTTTTCACCACCATTTCGGGAATGGTGGTTTCACGTGTCTGTTAGTTGATGAGGTCACTTGAGTTGGGAACATCCGGGACATTGGAAGCAATCCGTCAACAGCTGGGTTTGAAAAGATTTCCACTTGGGGAATTTGCTTCATCGTATGACACCGACAAGTAACGACTTGCTACGAATAAACGAAAGGCCATTGTTATTTGCTTTTGCTATTGATGTTGTTGGCAGCAGACGCTCGTCTGTAACGACCACAACCAAAGAGATTCGAATGGCAGATTAACGAGATTCTTCGTCATTGGCACGCTTGTTTCGGAAGTGATGGCAAATTAGTTCCCTTTTCCCGCTTTGGTGCACGTCGTAGGAAGAGTGGCATTTTCACTCAAGAGAATTTAAATGCACTTACAACCTTTATCGTTACCTCCATGGACCCAATTCACAACCACAAATTTTGGGTTACACAGTTTTGTTTTCCAATCAAGTGGTAATGTTACAAATTTGAGGTTTTCTAAAGTGGTTGATCGTTTGTTTGATTTATATTATGCGTGGTTCTTTGGACGTTTAATTTGGAAATGGAGTTGGAAGTGGTAAGTTAATAGAAATCAAGGTATGGTGATTGTTCCGATCATTAAAGATGGTGAACGGAGTTTCGAATGACATTTGGTGACAACAGTGGATTGAAGTAACTGAAACTTCAGTTTTGAAAATTTAATGCCATTTTATTTTTTATATTTCAAAAACCAAACATGTTTTGAAAAATAATTTTTTTGTTTTTTAGCAATATCAAATTAATTTATTTAATATCTCTGAAGAAATATTCAGCATGTTCGATGTTTGAAATATCATTCACAAAAAAAAATGGCATTAAATTTTTAATTTTCAAAACTTTCGAGTAGTTTCAATCCACTAGAAACTAAGGTGTTTTGTTTTTCAGAAAAATTAGGTTCAAATGATAATACGAGAAACGGATTACAATTACAGGAGGTTCTCAATTTATGCGACTGTTGATTTATGAGAAAAACTGACATACATCTAAAATCAAATTAAGATTTAGATTTTGTTTTTAAATCAATTAACTGAACTGTATGTCTACCAAAGTAGGTGAAAGAAAAAACAATAAATTATTTTGAAAATTAAAAGAGAAATTAAACAAAATTATGCTTGGGTAAACCACTGCCTAAACTCGCGTAAATCAAACTTCTTATACTGTATTGAAACACATTGTGTTATTTATTGTTAATCTGTTTGTTTTTTTAAGATACAAAAGCAATAAAAAATTATGTTCAGATTTGACATTCAAGGGTCTTTCTGTGGTATACAAAACTATTTTAAGAAACAAGGGTGTGTAAAGCGTGTGCAAAGAGTCAGAATTCTTAATGGCGTAAAAACGGAAATCAGACGAGCTGTGAGTGGAAATGTCGTCTGCTAGGCATTTCTATCAAAACTGCGGTTTGCTTTGGAATCTGCGGATCTCCAGCAAAAGCTGTCCTCGTTAATGGCTTGCCATTAAAATGCACATTTTGCGCAGTGCAACGAGTACTTAAAGAGTCATTGCTGCATTCCACGCAATGATGGAACATACCAGTGCTCGAGGGAATGTCCTGCCGAGTGTGGTTATTGTCTCAGATGTCGAGAAATTCTTCGCTATGTTGCACACCAGAGACTCGAGGCAAAAGAAACACACAGAACACACACACACGCTTAACACACAACCGCTATCATCCCACCCCAGTGTCTTGGAGTTTTCACCAAGGACAGGTTTCTCTGTTAGCGCATTAGATGTGGTGATTTGATTATTTCGGAAAGTTAATGTTAGGGGAACTGTTTTACAAAGTGTCTGCTTAAATCTATTATGTAGATTTTCGTTCTCAGGACTTTCTTTTGATTTCACTCATGAAGTTACTTTTGTACCGAAATCCTAATATTTTGTCAGTCGTGCTCAATAGTCCTAGACTACGAGACAAGAACAAAGAAAAGCGTGCGTTTGATATTATTAGTTTTATCATTTTTTAGCTTTAAGTCTTATTATGTCAAAAGTACCCTTTGGGGTTAAAATCAATGCAATGTACGAATCGTCAAAGTCTCCAAAAAATGAATAAAATTACGTTTTCCCTTTGTTAGGTAATTGAAGGGGTGGTTTGTTGATGATAGTAAATTCTATAGCGAAGAACTTTGCTATAAGGCACGAGAAGAACGTGAAGTCGTATTCAACTAGGAGTTGCGGGTTTATGTTATTACCCTGTCATGATAACCAGTTTTGATTTCATTTCACTGGCAATTTCGAGATAGGTTGTTAGAAAACCTAGTTAATTTTTCTTTCTTACCTTTTTTTGCACAATAGGTAGCTATAAGAAAACATTTAATGGGTATTCGGTGGCTCTTTTACGAGGCCAAGGGGGAATGCAGAAATTTGGTTTTCTAGATAGTCTCCGGATTTCTCGACGGGATTGTCGAGACGGGAAGCCATTTGGCTGGAGATGACGTCATCATTCCCATGCTAAGCTCTCGTTGGAGGATCTGCCGTAGAATAGAAATGGTCGCCATCTGGGACGACCAAAGAAGCTTCTGAAGGGAAGCCAAGAAAACAATTACTGAAAGGCTTTGCACATTTTCTTCCTCCTACGACCATGGGGTGTCAACTCTGGTTTACTAACACCGTGATGTTCTTCTTCGCTCAGGGTTATCATGAAGAACGGTTAGAAATGTGTTTGGGACTTACTTTATAGTAGTTTACACGATGTTAATTCTATTGTTGTTTCAAAGATCCAGGTTTGTTTTTTTCAGGTGGCATAAAAAATACGAAATTGTTACATTTGGTGATTAACTATCTATGTAACTAAAAATCCGAAACTAATCGTTTAATATATATTTTATAGTGTACTAACAAGTACCCCCGTGTGGCTTCGCCCACGCACATGAAAGTGCTAAGAGTTTTAATGATATTTACATCAAAATAAATTTAATTTAATTTTCACAAATGTAACATCTTTGATTTGTCTTCCGTTTTTCACCCCTATTAATTAAATTTTCGGAAACACACGCACCGTTGTGCAACGTGTGTGGCAACTTTGAAGAGTAGCAAGGATTTTGCTTTTATATATAGAGATACGATTTTACAAAGCTTTTCTGTTTTGGTCTTGTCAGTTCGTTATAGCTACCAATAGATCCCTTTTTCGACTCATCCAAGCTCGGGAACGATAGGTGTAATAACCTCATTTAAATTTTTCTTATCACTGCTGTTACTTTAAAAAAAAATGTGACAGACAGGTGTGAAACGAATGTAAAAAAAAATTCCGATAGTATAGTGAAAACGGCTGTTCGTGTTAACGACCCAAAAGACGGTTAATATGTCTATTAGACACCGATCTTCGTTTGTGGATGTAATAGTAGACGAGATGAAAAGAAGAAAGTGGTAGCGGGAGGAAAAATGTCATTACGGGTAGCGGAGGAGAATTAATCAAGTCGCCCCAGTGGGTCGTTGTCAACGAGCGCGGATATTCGAGCACATGTCAGCAACCTGAGATGCATTTGTCGCCAACTCATTAGCCAAGATTTCGAGGGATTTTAATAAGGTCTGTGGTCAGTCCCGCGTGACGGGGGCTTTACAACAGTTCTAATTTTCGCAGTGAGTGTCAACCCGATCGGATGCCCGATTGTGGCATTTCCGCTTGACGTGTCGTTTTACGACGTGATCATCGAAGGGGGGAGCCAGTCCTGCTCAATCAGCGGGTGGACCATAGTGGTCACATCACTAACTTTTCCACTAATCCCAACTAACTACAGCTACTATTGAAGTTTGATCCAAATTTCCCACTCATGCTTATAATTCAACCGCACAACTATAATAACAGGCCCGATTTACAAATAAAAACGAATTTTTTTTTGTTAGCATATAAAGAGCCATAACGACTACAGTTCCGTATTACTTTCCACACAGTAAATGTTAAAATTTCAATAATATATTTTCAGCTGATTGTGTTCAGAATGGAATCTCATTTACATGTTGTGAAGAAATTTTGTGATTATTTCAAAAACGAATTTAGTTTTTCGAGTTTTATTTCACGAACCTTTAACCATAGTCGTCACTATCCGTGATATGATTCTATGATTTAGCAAATGATTCATGTTGCGTGGAGCAGGTTAGGTCAGTTTTAGGTTATGTTACTTTACGTTAGCAAAGTTTTTTGAAATAATCCAAAAAACATTTCGCAACATGTAAAAACCCACTGAAAATCGAACATTCATTTTGGAACTTGCCCTGAAATAATTTTTAATTTTTTGAAGCATCCTGTTATTCTATTGCTTAGAACTCAAAATTACTGCATTTTAAATGATTTTTTGTCACCACTCACACAAATTCACGTTACAATTTCCACCCCTATATTTTTGAACCCCTAAAGTTGATATTAGCATTGTTCTTGTATTGGTATTAGCAAGTGGTAGGACCCATTCGATTTCGTCTAAATTGCTCAAACATGGCAGCCATTCTGAACTTTAAAGCAGTGTCTCAATAACCCAGGTCATTGAAGTTGTGGATAAAGCGTATTAAAGAAAATACAACGGATGTGTAGTACACTATAAACGGTAGCGTATTTTCAACTTTACAGCCACCGAGTTCGAAGTAGTTGCATTTTGGAAAAGGTTTTTCTTCTGGGCACTCCAATAGTAGGAAACGCAATTTTGTCACCTAATCTTCCAAACTAAGCCTTCTCAGAAGAGTCTTCGATGGTTTTTCAAAGCTTTCCAAACAAATCTTTTTTTTTCTTCTGTTTTTTCTTCTTTGTCTTCTTAATCCTGCAGGTCCCCAGAGACGGAGTTTCCTAGACTTTGGGTCCAGCTTGTGTCTCCAAGAAGAAAAAGTAGTTAATCACCTTCGCTCGCGTTGTGTGTGTGTTGGCACAGAGTCTGTGTGTGTCTGGGTTAGAGGAAATGGTAGTAGTAGTAGTAGTAGTAACTCGATGTGTTTGCTATCACCTTGTCGCCGACTCTGGTAATGGATCGTTGTCCCAGAAGAATTGTGGAATGGCCCATTAACATGTCGCGGCGTCGGCGTCGCGATTATACCGAAAGAACCAATCGGAACAAAGAGGCTTCGCGGGTCAATTACGTGCCAAGAAAAGTCGTTATCTTTTACGGAAGCCGCAAACATGAGACGATTTTACTTTTTTCTCTAACGAAAAAATATTGTACTATAGTACTAAAGGGTTTTAGAAAATTCTAGACATGTGTTTATTCCGGGTTTAAATTGAGGAGTTAGGTGGAATAACGGCGTAACTCAAAAAATTTCTAAAGATCAGTACCAATCCTTTCCATTGTTTTAGAAGTGAAACAACTAGAAAGTGAAGCGACAAACAGAAATAAACCATTTCAAAAATATTTCAGATCTACAATAGTCGCGTTCCATATTCTTGCTCCAAAAAGTTCGAAAGTGCAAATTATAAGGAACCCATGCTATAGACTGGTTAAAAACGATTCAATGTATGCATTTTAAAAAATAACAATGTAAGTAAATTTTCGCCGCTTTTCCACCCAACTTCTCAATTCTATGCTTATGAATACTAGTGTGATCAAATTTATAATGCAAACCTTTGTCACGATAGTTACATTTAAAAAACGCGGCTGAAAGTCGTTTAGAGTGTCAATGTTTGTTTTAATTTTTTTCACAAAAAACTCTTCCGATTCACACTTCACTCTTTGCTGACTTCATATAATTTATTTATCTATTTATTTATTTAAGTTTTTATTTACAATATTATTAAAAAGTCATTTGAAACCATTCAAACGTAGTCACATCACGATGTCAGCTAACGTTCTTGTCGTTATTTGTTAATGTCTTATTTCATTAGATGAGAGATAAATAACATTTCCTAGAGGAACTGAAGCGTTATTTTATATGACGCTTCAGTCGATACTTAAATCTGTAGGTTGATGTGATAAAAAAAAATTGGTTATCAACAGTGTTTATAGGAAAAGAAAACAAACCATCATGCGTGAAAATTTTTTATTTGTCAGGTTCTTGGTAACGTTGTTTTAGTGTTTGCGAGTAAAAGAAAAATGATTCTTTGGGGAACGTGTTTTACGATATTACTTAACAGATTTTTCTCGACGTAATTTCTTTATATATATAAAAGTCGAAACCCATTCCGAGTGTTGGATTTTAAACTTTGCAATAAAAATGTGGGAGAACATCGAGTTTGTAGTTGTAATCTCATTTTGTTAGGTAAAAAACTAAAAAAGCGATTTCTTCAACTCTTTTCATCGCTCGAATGAAGGTTTTCTTCTTCTTCTTCATTTTTTCACGCCTACACATTCGTATCTCGTCTTCACAACTCATCGTTCTTTATATTTCTCCACTTGTTCTAACCCTTCTTTTAGGTTTAGGTTCAATTTTTTCGTTCTTCTCTTCTTTTTTCCTCCATTTCCCTCGATGCAATTTAAAGGAAGAAAGCGCCTCAGTTCTTCGTCCTTTGGAGCTCGAAATTGTCCTTAATTTTCGGTGGAAATTGCTTAATAAAAATGGCACGACTTGCTACGCATGCGCTATCTGTCCATAAATCAGGAAGAAATTACGCAAGGAGGAGTATTGTATTTTAGGTTTATGAGCAAATTAATTTACAGGCGTGGCGTGATATTAACTCGTTACTTATTATACTAGGTGGGGCGTTAAAAATTCCATGGAAAAATGAAATTCTCGTTTCTCCGTTCTTCATTTTCCTCTTCGTTCTTTTTCTTCATCTTTTCGCTTTTCTTCGAAAGGTCTCTTAATACTTTTTTTTTCTTCTTTTTCTTCTTCGTGTACGTGATTCATTTTGTGCCCTCAAGACTTGACGACCCATATTTTGTTGCTTGTAAAAGTCGGGATAACGACACTGTAAAATGAGATGTTCGTCCCCTTTGCTTGTCGCAAAATAAAGAGAGCTTCCCGCCCAAGTTGACTTTATCAGTGGGTATAGAAAGGTTTGCACTGATAATTTTCTGCTTTAAATATTCTTGCAAGTGTTAAACAATTGTTGACAAGTTGATCATAATTTATTTCAGTTAAAAGATTCATTTTAAAATTTTGATATTTTGGAACAGTCGTAAGGAAGAAAATTTGAGATAACATAAAATATCATTTTCAAAAAATAGTTTAAAAAAGATTCAGTAGAAAAGTATTGCTCATTTGTGTATGTTCAATGCGTTTTATTTTTTTACAGGAAGGTCGTGAATGATAGTTTGGGGTGTATATTAGTTCATTGTGAATAGATGTTGCGTATAAGTATACAGGGCTTGTTGTCAAGTGAAACATGAAAACATCTTGCTTAAATATGTTGATTATACTGTAGTCATATTAAATATTATCAGAACATTCGGGGCAATACAATGGTGCTATTATCAATGACGTAAAAATTATTTTTACAGAAAATCGCATTGCTACATCGAAAATCATGAGTCGTGGCTACTAAGTCCATTTATTCATAATCCAGTGTCGTTTAATTTATTTCCAACATTCTAAAATAAAAATTAATAAAATAACAGAGATTAAAAGGCAAGATGCTGCTACAACAGCTTTTCTGCATGTCACCCATGCTATTTAGTGGAGTTATTTTAGTTGTTGAATGGTTAATTTATATACGAATGTACACACGTGAGTAGTT
The DNA here is from genome assembly GCA_034695005.1 of Cryptops parisi. Lineage (NCBI taxonomy): Eukaryota > Metazoa > Arthropoda > Chilopoda > Scolopendromorpha > Cryptopidae > Cryptops > Cryptops parisi. Next base: position 21,751 of record JAQIWH010001522.1, read on the forward strand.
ACAACGACTTTTCGGTGTAACAATGCGATTTCCGTAAAAATATTTTTAAGTTTAATGAAAATAGCACCATTGTATTGCCCTCGAATGGCTCATGTGAAATATGATCAGAATGTCTTCAATGTTCCGAAGTTCTTTAACTAAAATGCGTTGTTTTCTTTAAGGACCTCTGACGATGTTTGATTTGGTAATTCAAGCAATATGTGGACAAGTGTAACGTCGGCATCTCACCAACTAGTTTTCATTGATTGAACAAAAAGCTGACGTCACTGTTGTCACATTGTTTAAATTGTCATACCAAAAATTGTATAAACCGATTAAAAATAAGTGCGTGTGATTTTCAGTATGTACTCCACTAGATAGGTGCCGCTTTGGCTGTTCTAAACCTATGAGACAGTTGGTTTAAGTTTTTTGAAAAGTTTGCACTCCAAACTGTCCGAATAATTTTTGTGACAATGTTTGAACGATAATCTAATTTCATAAATCTTCGCAAAAGAGCATCAGACTTGGAAACCATATAAAATAAAAGAGAGCAGTTTAAAATTACTAACAGTGTTTCTTGCTAGGTCCGCGAAGAAAACGTATAAAAGAAGAAATAGAGATGGGGTAGCAGGTGAATTAAGGGGGTGTGTGTATGTTTTACGGGAGGCAAGGGGGGTAAAAGGTGGGTGGAAGTGGAATTAACTGCGGCAGTAGCAAGCACGAAGCCAATATGGCTAATGATAAGATAACGAGGTTGCCTCGAGGCTTCCTCTACCGAGAGGGTCGCATTCGTTGCTCGTGCGCCGGCGCAGGTGGTGTCTAATTGGTCCATTGTATGCAGAGTAACACGTCAACCCGTCAGCTGGTTTTCATCGACCCCTCGTGACGTTGGCGCAGACCAAATGTGACAAGCCTTGTCGGGCTCAATATCATACATTTCGAGTCACATTTTTTTTCTGTTTTCTACTCAAGACAGAAATTTAGTTTGTTACTTTTCTTGGGAAGTTGTATGAAACTTATAAAAAAAAAAAAAAAAACATAGCAACTTGTTTCAATTTTTTTTTTCAAACTTTGTCAATGTATGGAAATTCTCTAATGTTGTTGTTTGTTTTTTGCAGATTCTTTTTGTTTTTGTTAAATGTCTATTACAAATTCTTGGTTATCCGACCTTCTAGTCATCTGGTATACCATTTTGACATAGAAAGATGTTATTTTACCGGATCCACTTAACATGAAGTTAGAATCGTAGTTGAAAGTTACTAATTATACTTTGTAAACGTATTAGCTCCACTTTTGAGTGAGTGTGATTGTGAGCGAGCTGGGATTTGAACGTATAATTGCCATCTACAGGCGTTTATACAAATATACTGTATAATTTAATGTACAAAAAACGCACAAAGCGAGAACCGCATAAGTCTAGTGTAAAACAAAATTGCATACATAAATAAATAAATCAAAATTTGAATAAATTAAAAATTGCATAAATCAATATCTGTATATGACAGTAGGCCTATAGTATATAAAGATTATGCTTAAAACACACTTTTGTCATGTTTTTTATACACATGTCTAAAATCAAAAAGAAAGTATTTGCACTACGTACTTCTTTGCATTTAAAAATCTCAAAAACTAGACAAAAACAAAAATTTGCTGAAAATATTGGTATTGTACCTTTAAATGACTGATTTTAAGACCAGGTGATATTTCAATCCTGTTTATGTCAGATAATCCAGGCTTCACTTTATTTTCTGAACAAAATAAAACAACAAACAATACATTAAATGTTTGGACAAACTTAATCTCTCAGCAGCAGTTGTTATGATGAAGTGGCTCGTACATGGCTGGAAGTAATCCATATTGCGGTTTAGCTTGATTGCTAATTGTTCTGTATGATTGATTTATAGGTTTCAGGAAGTCCCCTATGGGATTTTCTTAAATCTTCATGGTTCAAAGCAGTTTTGATGGTTTCTAGAGCATTACCAGAATAGTAAAAGCCTTTTTTATAGGTATTTTCTTCTTCTTAAGGAATTATTTAAAACTTTTTTATCCAATTGTAAGTACATTACGGTGTACAGATGTCATAGTAATGTGACATCTGTCCAATAACTATTTCCATAACTTGCAGATTAAGATTAGGGTTTATTATATTCTAATTTTTTTGAACATTTTTTTTCTGTATGATGTTTATTCTATCTTGACAATTGGCTTACGGTCTGTTTGGCTGGGATTTAACCTTGTCATGACCTTCCTAGTTTCGCCCATTTTCCAGCCGAGCATGCGCAATCGTTTGGGGCTCATTAAGTAAGATCTTGGGATTAAAGGGTTAACGCTGCGAAATTTTGAAAACTGAATCGCCTACTTTGAATGGGGCAGAGGAAAATATTCATTATGTCAACCTGTGGGTTTTAACGAACCAATGAATTATATATTTTTTTCTCGTTTTTTGACATTAAATGGAAAAAAAGAACATAAACGTCAAACAACACAAATTGCCTGCTGGGATTTAATTTTAATACAAAACTAATTTGTTAAACATTATAAATGAAATCAAAAATCATTGGTTGTTTTTTTTTTATTTTTATAATGTTTTGTTTAAATATTTTTATAAAAGCTGTAGACCTTATATTTATTTTATTTTTATTTTTGAATTAAACGATCTACTTGTGATCAAATACACAAATGTACCACATGTGTTAAGGTGGTAATAAGTCAGAAGAATGTAAAAATACATAAAATGGAAAAAACTATAAAATACAAAACAATAATTTGACACAGAACCACTAAAAATGGAAAAGGGAAATGTAAACAAACAACTATAGAATTAAATTAATATCACAAAAGTAAACAAAACAAAATTGCTGATCTCAAACAAAAGAGCAATTTACATCAAATTGTTGTGTTTAAACAGGGTTCTGTCGACTCTGTGAAAAGCGTTTGGTGATACGGGATCTTTGATGATACCCAGTTTGCATATGTAATTCGGTAAAGATTTTCATACATTTCTAATTCTATTCATAATTTTAATACGATAAAACTTATAAAATTACTAGTTGTTTTGTAATGTGTGTGTGTGAAAATGCGTAAGTTAATTCTGGATGTTACACAATTTATATTATATTTTGTTCTAAACCTTTTTTTTTGTGGCGTAGGTTCTAAACAATGAACAAATGTTAGGAAGCAACATGAGTTTTAGCACAAGGTATACTTTTACACTTTACTCTACGTTAATTTATATCTTTGATTTTTATGATTTGGATTTAGGACTGGCCGATTGTACATAAACGCTTAAAAGTAGCTCTGCTTTTTAAGTATCGAATAGTTTCACTAATATTAATATTTTGGTTTACTGTTAAATTAGCAATAAACAGAAAAAAAACTATTTTTATATAATGCAAGCAGGGCTAATCGATTGTATCCCATTATAGAAAAAATACGTATATAATACCGCGTATATAATATAATGCAAATAATACGTACAGTACCGTACGTATACTTAAGCGTAGTATTAATATTCGTACTTATATTTAAACGTATTTACAAAAAATAGTTATTTTCATTATACACATAAAGAAAAGTTACAGTTTAAAGAAGTTTAGTTCAATACTGAAATAAACAAGTTATTAAATTTAGTTTAAAAATTATAATTGCCCTTATTATTCATTAAAATATCTTATTTTGCAATATAAAGTGTTTAATTATTTATAATTAATAATAGCGGTTAATTCAGCATTTGTGTGAACCAAGCATAGCAGTAAAAATTATGCTAAAGCTCCCCTCGATTGTTGTTTCCATGCATTGCACAAGTGATTAGCAGCGAAGCTTAACCGAGCAGCTTTCCATTGGATGAAGATTCAATACAAATATAAATTAACAGGTTTGAAAAATTATAATTAATTATTTGAAAAATAAATCAACCTTCACGTCAACAATGTTTTAATAGTACACATTCAATAATTTTGTGAAACTTGAAAAAATACCACCACGTGGTATAACAGACAATCTGCGTGCTATAATAACAATATTTTTAATTTATTTCATTAGTTACTTATGATTGTGTTGGTATGGTAAAACATTTATATATATATATATATATATTTTTAATACTTTAAAAAAACGTTTAAAAAGGTATTGTATTTCGTTGTTTGCATTCACGTTGTTATTGTAAATCTTCGTGAATTCATACGACTTTCAAACACACATCTGGGTAATTATAATGACTGTGATTAAAAATAAAATATAATTTTTGAGTTTTGTAAATTTTATTTATAGTGAGACATTCAATTACCAACATTTAAAATTATGATTTATCATCATACATGGTTTTGATGCTGTGATCGAAGAAACAACTTACAAATTATCCTTTATAGCACAGAGTTGCCGTATGGCACCCTACCATTTTTACTATTAGCCTATATTTTTTTAATCTTCACTTTTAATTTTATTGTTGCTCAGTGTTGCTTTAAAACAACAAATGCATCTCTCAATCAGAGCAATTGACTTTTCCATTGGTCTGTTCAAATTTTGTTTACAACAGAAACAAGTGTAGCATTTTCTACTGGTTTGCCATGCCATTACATTGCCAATTTAGTTTATTGTTTTCGTTATAATGCAAGAATTTTTCGTCTAAATAAATTTTACTTTTAGGAATTAGGATTTACATGGATTTCGATATCGAATTAATGATGAATTATTTGCTAAATAATATAATTTTAGGCTACAAAAACATTATGTTACCATATGGCAACAACGTGCAATGCTAAAAATCTACACAAAATAAATTCCTTTGTTCTCGCGTTCTATACATGCACAATGTTGCCATAAAACAACAAACCCCTAATTAATTAATAATCACTAAAAAATTAATTTAGTATGCTTATAATGCTTAAAATAAAATAAAAAATTTAACAAAAATTTTTTTAATGACAGATTTTATAATGTGTGCAATAGAGGGTTAATGATTAAAAAAGTATTCTAGGTATCTTATTTTTTTGTCATTTTGGGTTTTCACGTACAAAACGAATTATATTATTTAACGAGATTCAATGATCTGAATATTATACTATAGATTCTCATTGTTTCTTCTTCCCTTACGATGTTTTGATTATTGATGTTTTCGTTTCACCATGCGTTGATTAACTTTGTACCTTACATTGTTACTATTGATGACAAATTATGTTTGTATGTTTGATATTGAAAGACCTATTGGATAATTATCCAATTATTCGATTAAACTCAAAATTCTCAGTGTACTAGCAAACAAATCTTAGTCAATCGACGATAATGACTTTAGAGCTCAACTAGTTTTATATCAATTTTCTAAATTAAATTTGCATCATTTTTCACGTATACTAGTTATAATCATTATTAGTATAAAAATCATTGATCGAAGTTAAGATGATCAGTTTAGTACAGTATGTGAATCTTAGGAATTATTTTTCTTTAAAAGTACCGTATAGAATTGAAAGCAAAAGCCAAAAGGTCCGATTTTGGGTGATGAACGAAACGTGTGTGAAAGAGTTAATCATATTCAGTTGGAGGGTGGGGGTGGTGGGAATGGAAGAGCTTGTACAGAAATCCGATAAAACAGCTAAAGTGGCAAAGCCGTATTGAAAATCTCTTGGTCTGTGTTTAAAAGAGAACTAGATAGGTAGGGAAGCTTCACTCGGCCCAATTCAATTTCAGCCATGGTGTAATTAATCTCCAAGTCTTCTTTGGCTGAGTGACAGTAATGAATGTTACGATAAAACGGACGTCTCGTTTGCTCGCCTCCTTCACACTACTAATCACTGGAAAAAAAACACACACCTCCACTCTGAAACTGATAGCAAGCAGCCAACCAATTACGAATGCCAACAACTGCAACTAGTATTGCCACTACTACCACCTTTGCGTGTTGTGGGAGGAAAAATGCAATAAGAAAAGAAAACGAACAGAAAGCAGTTTCTCTCAACAACAGTTTTTTTTGTCTTTTTCTTTTGGTTTTTCGGTTCTTATGTGTTGCGTTTTCCTGTGATTTCATTAGCGTAAATTCCTTTAAATGGTCTTCCTTCCAACGTTTGTTTACATTAGTTGAATTTAAACGTCACTGGTTTAATTTTACTTTCAGTTGATGCGAATGAGTTGTTTTTTTTTCTCTCTCTCTTTCTCTTTTGTTTAATTTAAATAATGATTATTATTTTCCTCAAATACTATGTGAAATGAAATAAAATTTACTTGTTTAGCGCAAATTAAATTAATTAGCGTTGTATTTTCTAGATATGAATATTAATGTATAGTACAGTGGAATTCGGTTATTATGATCGCAACTAATGCTTTTCGATAACAGTAAGCGGCTGATAACATTAAACAACGGATTAAAAAACATTAAACAGTGCTTTGGGATCGACTGATTTTGATAACAATAGCCAATTGATAACCGATTATCCGTGATTATAATAATCAGATCCACGGTATATACACGGTGTTCCTAAAAAATCTTGTTAAATTTTAACCACAGGTGCTACGTATTAAAACAAAACAAAGTCAATACAAAAAAATGAGTCTAAAAACCATACTCATTTAAATACAGTTATTTTAAGACAATAAGCCTATGTGATTACATGACTTCACCTTGTGTTATTCCAAAAAAGGGAAGCATCACCGGACCTATGTTTATATGAGCTGTTTGCTTTGGCTTGATGTGTATCATCTGTGGTTAAAATTTAGCTACATTTTTTAGGAACACCCTGTATAAAAGACCAGATGTATTTATTTTGTTTGCTTTTGTATTTATCGCAAAGGTTTATCATTGGCGAAAATAAGAAGCAATAACAACGTGTTTGTTCAAATCGAGAAAACACAGTTTACAACAATTGTTTTTTAAAGAGTATTTTACACATTTATATACGGGTATATACTTAATATTTTAGTAAGGCACTCTTTCTTAAAGTACGATACATTAAAACATTTCTTCTAATTCTCAAATACTACAAATCATATTCAAATACGAAAGTCGTAACTTACGGTGGGTTAGGTTAATGAAAATTTATTGCTATGCAAGGCTTCATTTATAAAACAAAAACTACAAAACGAAATTATCAGAATTTTCCATCAGCTTGCAAATTTAGGGGGTTCTGGATTGCATTATGCAGGTGTGTCTAATTACTGTACCAACTTCTCTCTCTCTCTTTTCTGTTTCTCGCTCATTTCATCTAACCGACCAGGCTCGGTTTCGTACATCATGAAAATAAACTGGACATTAAACGGTAATTATTCATCGGCCAGTGTCAAGAGTAATTGCATTTTAAATGACTACGAGCGCCCCAAAACTGGAAAAGTTTTCATTTTTCCGAGGGAGAAATGCAGAAATCATCATTGAGAAGGCTTAATATGGAGATGTCATTAGAGTCATCGGGTGGTAATTTTTCTACCCTTTCGCCCACATTGCGATAAACGAAAAGCCCTCCATTAAAACGAGATTAGTAACAGATGAAAATTAAACTCGCGTATAACTAGGGTGATATATAGAGTACTTTCATTAGCGCATCTGACCGTTAACTCTTGATTGCATTTGTTTTAGTTCAAAGATTTGCGCATATTGTTAGTTTGATTGTATTACGAGTTCGCAGTTCACACACAACAAAAAACTAGTTTCGAATCAAATAATGTTGTGCTATGGATTGTACGAATGAGGTGGCGACGTCATTGTTAAGATTGAAAGTGATTGGCGTTGCCTTGACAACACCACAACAACTTTAGTCACGTTCTCACCAGGCATGGTGAATGGATGAGTCCAGATTTTGTAAAGGAATGCTGTTAATGTTTTGTTGCATTAGAAGTATTATACGTTTGTTTGGGTTTTCGTAGTTTTTGTTTGGGCACGCCTTAAGATAGTAATGTAAATATTAGTCTGAAATGTTTTTATTTAACTAACAATCATTGTTCATCAGCTAACACCATGACCCGGGGGTATTACTTCATTAGGTTCATTATGTTCGGTTGTTGCTTGAGAAAGTTTTTCCCGTTTGCAACATTTGTGCTGATGCTGAAAAAGCAATTAGCAACAAAAGTAACATCAATTAAGGGCATCCTTTTATCAAAAGGTGTTGTTCCGCTCGGACATATAGAGAAGAGAGCCTTTCTCTCGCAACACCGAACATGCATTTCATCACCTTTTCACTGTTCTTCACGAACATCATCATAGTCCTACTACCCATCATCTCCAACTCCAGTCTTATTGTCTACCATGTTCCATCTGTTAATTACACGGTTGCGATGCGATCCCCATCCTGCGGCGAATCAGTCAATTAACATTTTTTTTTTCCGTTTTCCTTTCTTTTCCCTTTCTTCCCTTTCGGTCGAGCTTGAAGGCATTTATCTCTTTCGTTCGCTGTGGGATTTTTCTTCCATCTTTTCGAGAGCTCCGAGTTAATTAAGTCGCAAAAGAGATGAGCAGAAGGTTCGGTTCTAGCAACAGCTTCTTTTCTATACCACGTATCTCTTCTTTTCTTTTTTCAATTCTATTTCTCTTTCTCGTTGTTATGTTTTTTTTATTTCTCAGTTTTCTTCTTCCTTTATTAGTTTGCACGTGGACAATCTGCCTCGGATGCACTTTTCAGTCAGAAAAAAAGTCGGGTCGAGAGGAACACTAAACACGATGCATTTGCAGGGGTTTCATTTTCAACAGCTTAGGTGGACTTTTCTCCAGCGGAATTAAAATGGTGGTTTCTCGCGTGCCAGCTGTTTTAATCTTTTCACTCAGTGCGTCCAATTCGGATCTATGTATTGCTAGCTAGCGCAGTTTATCCTTTAAAGCTGAAAATATTGTTCGTTAGAAGTGCTCGCTAATCTTGGATAAACCAAGAAGTGTTAACAAAATGGCACGGAAAGAGAGACGAAGGATTAAATTCTTTGAACGTGTTAAAATGTTGAGTTTGTTATATTTTTTTTAAAAATTAGATCTTTAAAATATTTCATTAAAGCGTAATACGATTTGTAAGCAAACTCTTAAATTTTCCGTTCGATCTAATAAAAGTAATATTTATTTTACTAACATTTTTTATGGTAGAATACTTACTTTATTTTGTTTAATTTTATCAAGTTTATATCTAAAAGTTTCCTGTTATACACAATTTTTGGTGTGACTAATCAAGCGATCTGCCAACCACTATGATATT
>JAQIWH010001523.1:0-30876 GCA_034695005.1 Cryptops parisi
ACAAATTATAAATTATGACCAACCTGGTAATTCACCATCCACTGAATCGGTTGCAGCTTGCTGCTCTTCAAATAGTTCGAAACAATCTGTTGAGTGAAAAAGAAACCACCAATGAAGCCTTTACATGTGGGTCATTGAGTCACACAAAATTTGCTTTCAAATGTGAAAATTTCTTCATCTATCATGAAGATAAACCAAAACTTGTAAAACGTTACTAACCTGTCGAATTGTGACTGGACGAATTACTGACAGTACTGCCTGATGCTGATGACATATCGCACGGTGCGTTGGTCGGAAGCTGATTTGGAACTTCATATTCATCTGGTGAGCGAACATCATCTTGGTCTGCATTAGCAGCAGCAAGATTCTATGGATTAACAGATAAACAATATGAACTTGAGTAAAAGAAAACAAAGTAAGGTTTCAACAGATTGTATTAAGCTTTCAAGGATATGATACTCAATAACTGCGACTGATGAAATCCGATACTCCAACTTTTTTTTTTTTTTAACGTTAACTTTATCATTTCATTACAAAAAAATAACACAAGATGCATTTTGTTGTTGTTTTTTTTTTTCAGCCAAATTTGCCAACCTAAAAGGTTGAATTTTCAGCTGATGTTGTTAAGTATTGAACAATTACAAATTGAAGGACTAGATGTAAAAGAGTGTTAAGTAACATCTTTCACAATTTCAAGAAAACCGAGTTTATAGATCTAAACTTGCCTTGATGTCTATGAGCTGCTTTAAACTTCTTGCACTAATATCTTCGCATATACTGTTGTTTTGCTCAAAATTATGCATTAAGGAAGGTAAAATGCACCTACACATTCGAAAACGCTTCTAGGTCATTTTGGACAAAAATGTTATTTAACACCCTTTTACACCAGACCTTTCAATTATATCGACATCTAAGAAAGATTTGTACATGTATGGAAGATTTCTCTCGTTTCATAATACCAACATCACTATACAAAAATTCACATAAATAGAGGACTCCTGGTATATGCAAAGTTGAAAAAGAAGATACTACAAAAATAAAAGAAATGAAATGCTATTCATCCATACCTGCGTTTTTACGGGAGGTGGTGGTGGCTGTTGCGTCGGACGAACAACACTGTTTCTATGTAGGATTCCTCGACTGCTTAAGGAAAGAAAAATAAAGATGGACATCAATTTGTGTTACAAGTATCATCTACTTAGCGAAATCTTTCAACACTGTGAAAGAAAACCTTCCATTTTAACCAAGTGTATCAAGTTTCACATTTGAAGTTAAAGATACATTTGAAAATCACCATACACACTTAATAGTCAGTAGTTCATACAATTCTAAATGTACAGTAAAAGCTTGTTTATTCTGCATTCAGTTTAATGAAACTCGCTCAACAAACACTATAGCTCGACACTAGTGCTAGTAGCACATTTTTGTCTTGCACTTGTTTCTGTTTTACATGCCTCTGGTTTCTGCAGAACTGCTTTTATGTGCTTATTTTTGTATACAAATCTTAACCTATAATATAAATTTAACAAATTGTGTGAGTTGTGCGATTATTTCTAATTCATATACAAATTATTAACCCACTAGCTAGCTGCATGTTCATTAAATAATAGTAGGCCTAATGAAGGGTCTAGCTAGAAGTTAACCCATCAATAATGATGAAACAAATTCCAGAAACATTCAAAGGCAATCCAATTGAGGATCCACTTTTATACTCTTCATTTACATTCATGATGTGGTGAACCCCGTGGTTCTTTCATGTCGGTATGGTAACGTATACAACTATACGTTATAAAGTACAGGATATGTCAGAAAGATCTATACAAACTGTCTGGGAATAAGTTCTAGGAACAACCAGAAAATGCCCTATGAACATGGGGTCGAAAACGCTCGCTTGTGGAGTTACGGTGATTCAAAGTATGCCTACAATAACTGGCAAAATAATGGAATCACGTCAAATCGCGTAGCTTGTTGTTCTCATTACCCCATTGCAGCTAAACTTCAAACCATCGCAATTTCAGAAGAAAGCATTTCCGACCCCATGTTCATCAGATATTTTCTGCTTGTCTAGGTCCCTGAAATTAATGTCCCAAGTTTGTTTAGACCATTCAGATATACTCTGTATAGTGAGCTATTTTCCATCACAGTTCATTGTGGTAATTATCATTCAAAATCATTGTGGCAATGGATAACATTGTTTACACTCATGTTGTTATGATTAACCCCATGGATTTAAAAGTGTAACATACAAAGGAAATTACACAGTTCCAGTTAACGTGATAAACAAATATTGTACTTGTATTTGTAACAACCAGTACATACCAGTGCATTTGTAATAACGAGAACAGGGTCACAGTTTGGAACAAAAAATAAAAGATAATCAACACAATCGAAAAAATGTGGATAAACAGCAATTGCCATTTAACACAAAACTTCATTTAATGCGAGTCTCTCAAAAAGCATAGACTGTGGTTACCTGTATTACAGAATCTACATCTAACTGCATATTTAATCCAACAACACACTCCAGTCCTTTTGTGTCATGAATAAACGAGCTTTTATTGTAATGTAACATGACTAGTCAATAACATTATCTATTATGTTTCATGTTAACAGACACAATATGTGCAAGTGAGATTTTAAACTTTAACATTAAAAAATGGTACTTGTAAGTTATCCATCCAAGAACCACCAATGGCGCTGCAGCTCGAAGGTGGAGTGTTCAATCGATCACTGTTTGGTACACTTTGATTATCGTGGTACTTTGTGTTTTTGACAATCAGTTACTGGGTTAGGTTAGTCCGTTTTGACTTGAGCGTTTGTCCCAGGCCTAACCTAACCCAGTAATCTGTCTTCATAACCCAAAGTGCATGTTTACCACAATAATCAAAGTGTACCAAACAGTGATCGATCGAACACTCCACCTTCGAGCTACAGCGCCATCGGTGGCTGTAGGCCGGATAACTCACAAGTACCTCAAAAACAATTAAATACTACCATTTTGTAAAGAGCCCTGTGAAAGTGATATTATATCCTAAACTTAACATTTTCGTTGTAAAAATTTTTTTAGTATTTCTATGGAACCGTACTTAAAAGTCATCGTGTATAGCGTATTGTGACAGAAGTCGTTAGGTTAGCATTCTGACTACACCATCATTTCAGCGACTTTTCACCACATGGCATAAACAATAAAACAAACCGCGTTTGTTTGCCAAAGTTAGAAAGCTCATGGGATTTTATTTTTAAAAAAAATTGATAAATAAACATAACCTACGTGAACAATAGCATTTAATTAACACGTGACGTAGGTATCGCAACGCCCTAAAAACATATGAACTATAAAAATCTAACATGTCCTTCCTAATAAAAGCGATGTCATCATGGGTTTTGTTTGTGTGCATGTATAGTTGACATCACCCTTGTGTCAATTCCCTTGTGCATTGGACCGCTACAGACCTTAGAACTACAAGCCTTGAGATCAAATTTCATATTTATTTAGAAGTACACTACGTGGAATGTGTTCGTAGCATTTTCGACTTCATGGCTGAATTAATTCCATAATTAACTACTGGAATTAGATGAAAGTTAAACTGACCAAGCAGCATCAGAAGATGACATCCAACAAGTTGGTTGACCTCGCTAGTCTAGGCCCAGCGGGCCGTGCGACTGCCTCGTTAATGTCTAACAACAAAATCCATTTGGTTGTCGAGCAAGTTTAGTTCGAAAAATGAAACGTGGTGAAATCTATTTTAAATCTTAACAACTCAAACCTTTCTCATAACTTTCTAATAACATCATTCTCTTTACATTAACTCGCTATGAACGGTTAGTACTTATGGGCATTGTTGCCATAAAATATAAAAATTAATCGTATATAAAACTACTAATTTTCAATCAAAGTTCCAACTTGTATCAAAAGTTAATGCTCAACACAACACGTACATTAATGGATACAGTGATGTCAATAACTAAAAGTACCATTTAGTTTAAACCTCAATACAGTATTAACCATGTTGATTAAATACTGCCAATGAATCAACGTTGATCAAATACTATCAGTTACTTTAGCAATTATCATATCGTTTAATTATTCCCTTTCATCAAAATTGAAAACAGCTCTTTCACGTACCCCTTTCCAGGAATAATATCACTAAAAAAAACACACCAACTTGTGATATGCAACGACAAAAATCAACCTTTTCTAAATTTCAATACGCAGAAATGATTTCACTTTCTAAAAAAATAATAATAATAAAATAAAAAAACCCCACCATTGGGTATGGTATGTATTTTTTTTTTCATATTTCGTAAGGAGAAGCGGTTTTCCCTGGTCCATTGTAAACACTTGCGACGTTGCCTGGAAGGAAAAGAGAATAGTACCTGTTTGCACAGCAAGTGCATTTCTGATTTGGGGGAACATATGTTGACAGGACTCTCCAGTTACCTCTTAGGCAGTCGTATCAAATAAATATCATCTGCGCTCTACTATGACGCCATTTCCTCTGCGTCGTGGCAAAAGGGAATAAGGTAACATGGACTACTATAGACACTGCTTCGCCCATGTGCTTACTCGCTTATCGATTTTGTTTTTTAAAGCTGAACTTGCTCGGTCGAAAAATGGGATTCAAACAAAGTCCGAATAGGAAATTCGATACACAAAACTTGCATTACTGTACTTTCTCTCGTTCAGTTGTTTTTTTTCCTATCTCAATTGAGTAAGAATCATTTGGTAGTCTAGGCTACAATGGCTGAGCAAGCAAACCATCATTTTTGTCAAGCTCACCTATTATGTTTTTCTTCGTTGTTTTATGAATAATCCCTCGAATATTGATGCAAATTTAAAAATGACATGTATTATAAATCCACGCAATTAGAAATGTTATTATGCAAATGTTTGAACTTTGCGTTGATATTTGTTAAATGCAAATGTTTAAGTTGTTTTTTTTAATTAAAAATATTGACAAACTATTAAAATGATTTAAATGATAGCTATACAAACTCATTTTTTTAATAAAAATGACATTAAGTGTATTTAAATAGGACAGAAATTTATTCAAATGATCTATTATTTAAAAATAAACATAAATTAAAAGCGAATTTAATGTTTTATTTTACATTTATACTGTATTTTGGAAATAATGGTACCAATTTTAAATAAATTTTTTAATTATTATCCAATAACAAACAATTAATATCAACATGAGTTTGTATGGTTTAAAAAGTTTATGACGTATATTTGCGTTTTTTTGGCATTTGAAGACTAAAAAATGTTCGTTTTGAACGACTATAAATCCAATTCTACGTGGACTCAAATGTAACATAAATTTGTAGCTCGTTATTGATTTGCATTAAATATTTATGCATACATTTTATTTTTGACTTAATCTGAAAAAATATTCGAGCATAATTTTTTTCCAAGCTAAAACGCCCAATCCAATAAATAACTTGTATCTATAAAATAGTTTTAGAGTAACTGAAAACCAGCAAAAACCAATTTTGAACTGACGTCAATAAGTTGGAATTTGCAAAACATTTTAAGATATAAACAAGAAAATAAAAATATTGTTTAATGCTTTAAGCTAAACCAACATTTGAAGTTCATTTAAACAAGAAAACAACTTAAACTTCAATTTGTAGCTATTTCTGTCAAACACAAAACGAGACAACTGACATTTCGTTTGAATTAAAGAGTTTGCCTAGTAATAACTTTATTGTTTTTGAAGAATGAACATGATGAGAATGAAAACGTTTGGCGTCATAAAGTCATGCTGATTGACATATCATTCACGAAAAGCTCAAATTCATCCAACTCAAATTTATAACAACTTCATTAGTCGTTTAAAAATAGTCCGATATCATCAAAATGGTTCCAAACGATATACTAGCGAGTACCCAGCGTCTCTTTTATATTGACAATCAAGTAGGTGCGAAGGGTCTAGTATAGTCCTAGTCTTGCCTCCATTCGAAGCACGTTCCACCGAACAAACTTGCCATTCTGCTCGATTATGTCAACATTGGCGGAGAGCTTTAATTTTTGATGCAGATACACAATCTCGGTTTCCGATTGGAAATTTAAACGGTTCCTGTTTATCTCGCTGTCAGGTTCGATTGGCAAACGCAGGCAGCGGCAGAAGCATCTACTTTGATCTCCAATCGACCATTTGACCATTAGCTCGTGCTTTTATCCCCTACAGCCATGTCGTACCATCTAATCAGCGAGTATGTAGCTAAAATTAACTACTACTTATCTCATCGGTTGTCGAAACCGATTGATATAGAACTAGCTACACGACTACAAGTGAAGTGGACACGTTGTGCTTTTAGACACGTCAACTACAACAAGGAAAACGGAAAAATTGCAACCTTGGTGATGGTGGTGGCACGCCGTAATTAATCGGTTCCGAACGACCGATAAGTCGAATGTGGTGCCTGCACAAAATGACTAAATTAATACCAACCAAATATACGCTCAACTAACGTTTAATAGACATCGGTATCGCATTACAAAGTAGTTATTACAATTTGGTTTATTTCAAACTGTACATGTCATATACACCGGGTTTAAATCAGTCTTGTTTAAAAATTCATGTACCGCATTCGCACCTATCAAAAACACATCAAACATAACTTATTTCTAAGCAATAAAATTGGTTACAGAAATGTATAAAAACATATGTAGTGTATGTTATATTAAATTAAACTCGCATCACTTGCACAGAAGCCCGTCCCAAACGTTGTAGTAGGCTTACACGTTCCGTTTACTTTTTTTTGATATAATGTTTCTTATATTTTTTTCTGTTCATTTAAAATGTTTAATTATATATACTGTATATAAAAGTTATTTTACACTGTTATAATGTTTCTTTCTATTAATATTAATCAGACTATCGTGGAGGTCCAAAAGCACGCCATGTTTATACAATAATGCTTAAATCGATACCTGTAGCGCCATCACTATACGAAACTTTACAACTAACACACCTGTTATGTGGGCAAGCCAATCTTATAGCGCTTAAGTTATTCGAAATAAAGTTGCATTGCATCTCAATTGATTTTACAATGTTTCATTATGATTTAAGCTGATATTATTTTGTATAAAATGATACGCTATAAATTAGGTTTTGAATTTGATTGTCATGGTTATTTCAAAATATTTGCGTTTACAACACAGATATTTCAAAAATATAAAAGCATCAACAAAAAAAACACTCGAAAAAAAAGTTTCAAAATAACTAGGCTACCATGTTGAAAAATAAAATATAAAATAGTATAAACAAAATAAAAAAAATTTTTTGTTTACAACATGTTTTTATTATTTATCTATGATTATTCACCTTTAAAATGAAAACAGAATGATAAAGACAACTCTATTTCAGCTACGGTATCATCAAATCGTGTACCGGTAGGTACAGTATTTCTAAACGGTGATATAAACTGCTCTAACTTTTTTTAAAAAAAGTAAAAAACAGAATTGTACTTTAATTAGAAAATGCTGTTGTAAAACAATCCGAAACCAAATCACTTTAGTAACGGAGTAGGAAAAAAATAAGTAAACGCTAGTCGGTAGCAAAGAGTGAAATGTAACGATTAGTTTACCCATCTCCGTTTAAATACGTGTTTCCCAATTAAGTCAGCGGGAGGTGAGCTTTGGTGCAATTACACGTGTACAAAAAATTAACGAAACTCATCTCGATGGAATGGAAAGAGCCATTAGCAGCAATTGATGTCAGAAATAAGCGCAACCGATGTTAACTCGAACATGCGAAGTGTCAGAGTGTATTCGTTGCAGAGTTAGGCGAGCGTGAAATGAGTCGTGGCAAGTGGCGACTGAGCCCCCAGCCCATTAAATCCTCCACACAATTCCTGCTGCTGCACTTTTCCTCCCACTCTGCCCTATAGATTAAACAGATTCGATGATCGAACCAACTTCATCTTTCCACGGGAAAACGCTCGCCAATGGACGACCACTAGTTATATTTCACTCGTTTGTCACCCTCTAATGGATGGAACTAATTTCTTAAACTCGACTATTTGTTTTGAGGTTAAGTGCGCGCTTTCTTAGTTCGGTTGAGGACAAATGATCCTAATTCCATTCATCAGCCTTTTCGGGGACGAGGACGATAGTCACGAGTGGAGGAGGAAGAGGTGCGGATGAGACTTTCTTCTTTATCTTACAGACCTTTTTTTTCTTTCGTTCTTTCTTTCTTTCTGTCTTCTTCTTTTTTTAGTTCTGTTTCATCCGTTTCTCCCGATTGCCCCATTCCATCTCCTTTTCCTTTCTCGGATGTTTTATCTTTTTCGTCCATCTTGTTTCTACCTCCATCTTCTTCTCTTCAGCACTCACTTTATTCCTTCTCTTTCTCTCATCTAACTTTTGTCTTTCCCCATTTACCCCCCTCTCCCATTTTTCGCCTTTTACTTTTTCTTTCAGATGGCTCTCAGCCAAAGTTCGCTTCACCACTGAAAACCAATTCGCGTCCGTGTTTCTATCTAAATAATACAAAAACACAACTAGCGTCAAATAGAGAGAATATTAATATGCATCAAACGAGTGATGATACGTTTGAACTAGAGCGTATAAAAACACGAATCTATCTAAGAGCATATTACTTTTAGTTAAAAAGTCTGTAACATTGGTTTGTTTGTTTTTTGTAATAGTTTGAACCAGTCTCAAAAACCATGATAAATAGTTGAATAACCCAAAAATAGTCACAAAGACCAAAGGACATAAAGTAAATAAATATTGACAAAACAGAAAGTCCTCAAAGGTGTACTCAAAATTATCTTTCAAAAAAACTAGATATCATTTTTGAATCAGTTCAAACGCTTCATAAAATAATCAATTTTCATTAATAAGAGACTATGGGTCCAATGATGCGAATGATGTTATTGATAACATATGGTAATAACTGGTGTTAAACTTATCAAAAAAACAATAAAGTTTGAAAAATATTCCGATGAAAGAGTGCATGTAGGTAATGGTTCATTTTGTCAGGTCGACGAAATGATTAGAAACGAGTAGCAAATAGTGCGCGGGTGGTCTTGTTCTAATGAATCTTCTCTTTTGCTGATGCTTAGACTGCTACTACTCCTACAGTACGGTATGTGTTTTTGTTTCATCATCACCATCATCATCATCTTCATCATCTTCTTCTTCGTCTTCTTCTTAGTTCTTTTCGCCTGGATGCTGAAAATGGCGACTTGCTGAGCAGTAAACGCGATGAATGCATCCTTTGCTCGTTCTTTTTAATTTGCCTTCGGTTCTTTACGATTTTGGCGGCCATTTTGATGGGGAAAATTTATCACCGCCAAAACACCACTACCGAGTGCAAAGTTAGAGTTTTTTTTTTGCTGTTGTTTGGTTTTATATATATATATTTTGCACACCACCGAATATGGCGCTACAATTCATTTGTTTTCTTATGAGAACGCGAGGAAAAGTCGTTCAACCAAGACTTAAGAAAGATTTTTAAGAATGCTTAAAAAAACAAAACGGTAAAAGAAAAACACTGGTACCACAAACATTTGTTAAACTTTCTAAAAAACAAACATAGTGGCGTGAAGTATGAATGTATTTTTAATGAGACTTTATTTACTAGACGATGTTTGTTTATTTGTCTGCGAGTTTAACGCCATCCTGTTTTCTGTGCTAATTGTTCATTATCGTCACGAAAACAACACTGACACCGAGAACACGTGTGCGAGAGAAAATCCAATGTGAACAAATTGAAATCTTGGTTGAGTGACAAAAAATTTTAAAATGGTTAAAAACGTGACAGATAATGCGTTAATTTTAATCCCATCAACGTGAGTGACGGAATCAAAAAATTAAAACAAAACTTTGGATTATTATTTTTTTAACTCTTTTTTTTTATAATTCTCGTCAATATAATAAAAAATGACACGTGACATCGAATGAAGGGGCTACTTGTCCCATCGTGTGAAATTTGTCAGCTCCATCGTGTCATTAGAAGAAAAAAATGGTTTCTTTTTTGTCCTTTGAGATGTTTGATTTCTGAAAGCTCTTTGCCGTTGGTCACCGCTATTAATATTTCACAAAGTCTCTGGTTTTTTTAGTGCTAGAATTTTATTCTTTTGTTTGTTACCATCGGACACACAGTCATCAAAGTTACAAAGCCTAGAACGAGTGCCAAAGTCCGAAAAAATCGATTTTAGTAATCTAAAGCTTTTCGTAACCGTTCCTTTCTTTCTAGATATTAAACGTTAATATTAAAGCGACTAGCTTGTAAAACTAATATTTTGCCATATT
Source organism: Cryptops parisi (assembly GCA_034695005.1). Taxonomy (NCBI): domain Eukaryota; kingdom Metazoa; phylum Arthropoda; class Chilopoda; order Scolopendromorpha; family Cryptopidae; genus Cryptops; species Cryptops parisi. Next base: position 10,268 of record JAQIWH010001523.1, read on the forward strand.
TTTAACGTTTGTCAATAAAATACTGTAAACCTAAAACAAAGGCTAAAAATTGATTAAATAACCATGTTAATAATTAAAATAAAACAGATTTGTTTAAAATCAATCGTTATTTACAATCAATAATTCCTATCTTTAATACACCTGTATACGAGCTCGAATTCGAATTAATACATTTGTATAATATTTTGTGTTTTATTTTTAATTCAGTTTTGCATTCGGTGAAAAAAATCAATAAGGGTCAGTGTCATCATTCTTGTCGAATCATTCAGTCGAATAATGGACGTTATCTTTGTCATGAAAAAGAAACCATTACTGACGGGTAAATAAGAGCAATTGAAAAATTGAATTTTTGAAAGGTACGATACAAATTAGTGTTGAAGAGGGTTTCAATTGTACTATTTATTTAGGTCGCTTAATGTTGACTGAGTGAAATTAGATAACCCTTAAAATCTATTCTAATAGATTATACAAGGCGATCCTAAATTCTATCCACAAATTTAAAGGGACATGAGAGAGGGTCGAGGGGAGTGACTTTCACCAATAGACCCATGTTCAAGAGTTAACGCGCTAGGTATTGTCAAAGAGCATATAAAAATGAGTAACGGGCGAACTATTTCTGCTGGAAAGTACACTACATTGGTGGAATAAATTACAAGAAATGCTCAAATTGCGATCTACTACTTGAATGCACGCTGTGCAACGTTTCAATTGGTGTCTCATACTCTAGGCTCTTCTGGTGGTCACACCAAAGTGAATACGTTAGCAGTCGTTGCACGGCATGCAAATTCAGTGTATTTGCCACAATAAAGTGACGTAACGTTGACCTGTGACTCAATGTATAGGCTCTTTAACGACGCGTAGCACCTACAGTAGCACGTGTACTTTTGGACATGGGTTCATTGGTGACCGTAACTCCCCTCGAGCCCCCTCTTTTTTCCCTCTAACTTTGTGCATTAAATTTAAGATCACCCTGTATAATCTACTCTAATGACATACTCACATGTTGGTAAGTTCACGATGTAACTATTCAAATAAAAAATAGAATCATTACCTTTTGACAAAGTAAACAAAAAGGGGTTCTTTTTACTGACATTAAGTATTTTGAAAATTAAAAAAAAATTGTTTTAAGATGTACAGGGTGCTTCGTAAGTTGAAATCCCTACAATTTATACAGGTCGGTATTTATATTTTAACGTGTGCACCGACTGCCATTAGGTTGGTCATATGACGTACAGGACTTTAATTCAGAAAATTGTACAATGGCGATGGGGAAAGGTGATGAGTTGAAGTTTTTTTGCAGCTAGCAGGAGATGGGAAACTCTCGAGAAAACCTGCGTTCATAATGTGAAGAAGACCCGAAGCTGAATCTACGTGGGACGAGTGGAAGGCGAACTTGGGACCTTTGGTTCCAGAGGAAAATGCCTTAGCCACAATGTCATCACGGACCCTTGAACTTTATAAACCACAAAATATTTGTATCAATCATATTAAAGATACTCTATGGTACATGTAGTAGGTATGGTGTTTAAGAGGTACACCAACTGACTAGTATACCATTATACAAAAAAAAAAACTCGGTGAATGACGTTCTAGACTTAATGGACACTCTTACATCAAGAATCTTGAAATAAAAACGTAACGCATCCGTGATTTCTAAAACTGCTCGAAGTGGCATGTGTCAATCTAATTGACAGCGAGTGTCACGTGTATATATATGGTTTCTACACACGGAGCTCACATTTAGATAAATGACACCAGTTTCGGAGAGAACCTACACGGATAGTAATGTAAGTGTTTTTTATGTATAGGTTGGACATATACGATAGCAAGTTGGCGTGTGGTTTGAAGACGACTGTAATTATTAAGGTGTTTTAAAAGTAACATTAGTTGCGCTGAGGTTATGGTTAGACTGACTTTTTTTCTGTTTGTGGATTGTGATGGGGGGTGTTACACTTGGTTCAAGTATCTCGCAAAAGAAAAGAGCAGTGGTAGTGAATGAAAGCAATTACACAGACGAAGCCCGAAGCCAAATGAAGTGGTGTAACAGAAGCCACAGTGCAGCTGGTGAAAGGAAAGCGGACCAGTTAAGAATGACAGCGGGTGGTCGGGCATTCTGTGGTTTGTAGCAAGTCATTGTGAAACGGGAATTGTGTGTTTGATCTCCGGTCCTGCAACAGTGTTGTGGTCGAATGGGTCGTAACCTTTCCTCATCCCAATCTCTGATTGACGGCAGCTGCGTTGGCCTCGAGCCAGTCATTGAGTGATTGGAGGGTATTCCTGAACCACTGACAATTAGTCGAAAGAGCGAAAGACATTCCACCTTCCATTCCATGCTGGTGGTACCGCGGGGGAACGCAGTTAGGACTCTGGACTTTTCTTGTCCGATGATGCTAGACGTTAATTCAAACCCTCAAGGCTGTTTGAAAATCATTATTTTTCCATTTGGCTCTGACACGAGCAATTAGCCTTTGTAGAATTCCCATTTTCATTTTCGAGTATTTTCATGGCCAAATGTCTCGGTCATTACTCACTGGTTCGTTACGTCGAATGGAGTTTGAAGTTTATATTAAAGTTGGCGCAACTTTATCCGAAAAGTCTGTCAGTACGATAAGTCCACGCGCTAAAACATCCACTGTGTTTTGAATGTGTCGCTGATAGTTGATATTGATTTTTGTCGGATGTTTGATTCAAGTGGAGTTGGATCGCTTTGTCTTGCCCATGATGGATACGAATTGAACATCTGTCCCCTTTCGGTCGGAAACTACATGGCCTGCCGTTCACACACTGCTGAATTCTGTTAGTGGTCTGCTTATTTGCAGGCTGTGTATGTATCTATGTTGGAAGGCCGTGAGAGTGCAGGGTCGTGTGGACCGTCGTAACCAAGCAGCATGATAAACGTTTATGGGAATCGAAACCTACAGGAGCAAGTGACGAGCACCTAATTTGGAGATAAGCGAGCACAATTGGTGGCATTCAAGGGAATAGCTGGGTCGTTATAATTCGCATCCAATTGACACGCTAAACAAACATTTCAAATTAGCTCTTTGAGCAATGAAATAAATCTCGCATGCGTCATACCGCCGCTCTACTACGAAAATACTATTTAAAGCTGACCTTCGACCATCGCTACACATTACCTGGTTCAATTATCGATTTTATGGCCTAAGGTTGATTAACCCTGATTAGTAAATAAATTTATTTCGTGTTACAACGACCGTTCGTGTAGTTGTCATATCGTGCTTATGACGTGACCCGTTTTGTATTTCACTTTGGTGAATCGATCACTATAAAATATTGTCAAACTTTTAGCGATAAATTTTAGTTTCGGTTCAGTCAATCTAATGAGCGTTGTCCCTTGAAGAGTGTCACTACTCAGTATACGGTAGGTCAAACAATGCCACGGTAAACACAAAGTTTATTCATTATATTCAGTTTTATCGTTTATTACACAGAATAAACAGTGATTTGAGGTGTTCACCATCGTGTCCATAAGCCATCAAAATCTAATTTCAAAAAGTACCGTGTACTAATTAAATCATCCGATTAAAACGAACTTAATTTTACGAACACAACTTATTTGTTCTACCTTCCATTCACAATGGTTGGGTTAATGGTTGCCATAGTGACTCTTATTGAACTCCGAAAAGCCTTAAGGTGTTTTATTACAGATCTTCGTGTGCATTATTGTATAGTGTATTTGTTGTCATCATTTTGTCCCTGTGGCATGTGAAATTTGAAATAAATAAGTATGAGCAAAAATACTGCGAGTATATGAGTAACACTATTTCGAATTCTGTAGCTAGATTATCGTGTTAATCGGATATTACGTTACTCAATGAAAGGTTTCTCACGACAGCACCGATGACACGTAGTCCACCTTTATACTTTACTTACTGTATTTTTTTCTGGAAAATTCTCGTTTAATGTGTAAAAAACATTTACACCATCTACAAAAGGTTGGAACATCTTTAAAGTTTAAACGCAACTGCATTGTTTAAACCGAGTCTAAAGTGTGTGGAGACAATGGTTATTTTCATGTTTATTTTTTTTCACGAACGAGCGATACTGGCATATTCAAACGGACCTTGCCCAACCATTTGGGGAAGGTGGTGTTTTTTTTAAGGCTGTGGCACCGAGTCAAGTAGACGAGGGAAATGAAAAGATACGCGAATTGGGGGTAGTAGGGTCGTAACTTTGTCCGTTTCCTTTCATTATTTCCCTGGCGGTGAGTCGTCGTATTGTTTTCGTTTTAATAGCAGCGGCCGTGTTATGGGATTTCTTAGAGGGCGCTATGGTTGCGCCTACAAAAGATGTTGTGTGTTGTCGTTGCTGTTTGTTCGGTTGGCCGACTCTTCTCACTTTTCTTCTTTGTTCATATTTTGGTGAGGAGACTATGGTGTCGAGGGTATGTGGTTGGACCGAGGAAATTCCACGGCTAACTTGACGTCCACAATGAGAGGCGAAGGAGAAGCATTTTCCCCGGTGGTAACGGCCTGTCTCGTAATGGACAAGACCCATGTAACAGCGACGTGGGCATCCCAGGAGATTTGTGTCCACTCCTCCCACCCAAATGTCATTTGGGAGCCGAGGAAAACGAGAAGGTTCCTTCTAAAGCTCCCCCTCTCTCGTTCTCGATCTTCTTTTTCTTGCTTTCGTTGTTAGGGGCTAGGTGTCCAGCAGCAGCACTCTTTCGCACAACCCAACCACCACCACCATCACCACCACCACCACCGAAGACTGCCTGCCTCTTCTACCCATCTGCCGTTTCTTTTCTTTAGACACACTTCTTCCAGGCCACCATTATTGATTTTAAGGCAAACACGAGGTACATTAAAAGCTTACAAGCGGATCTCGTGACCTAGGCCATTGACTCGGGCTTTTTGGAGCAAAGGCTCCTCCACGACACTCGTCTTCGCAAGATCGCCCATTTCGAATTCGGGAAAGGATTTTCTTACTTGAGTGCGAGGGAATGACGAGGGCGGCTGCCTTTCTTGGGTTTTTTCTTTCTCCTTGTTTACTCCGTTAGGTTGGTTTAAGGCCTAGGTAAACTGACCAGATTGGCCTCTACCTACTCTTTAAATTGGCCGACCCAAAACAAAGAAGAAAAACAACATCTTTGTCTAAGCCGACAGTGTTGTTTGTGTCCGTCTCACTCTGCGTTGTTTTATTACTCTAAGTAATGTTTGTTTATTTCGTTGTTGTTTTTTTTCTTCCTCTTTCTTTAAAGGAGTTTATCCTTGCTTTTTTCGGAGTGTATAAAAGTAATGAATATTGTCGGTAAACAGGGTTGACATTTTTCATGGGTGCTCAAAATGCGAGTAGTAATTAAAGCGAGGAGTGCAAATTTGTTATTTAACGGAAAACTGACAAGTGTTTTCTTAAAGAAGAACTTCTCAGAGCCCAGGATGCAGAACTTGGGACTCGACCAGTAATTGCTTTTGCAGCAAATTCCTTGCCTTAAAGTGGATGGCATTCTCGCGTTATGAGTGTAACCTTAGCATTACCATATTGGATTTCAGCGCGTCGGAGTTCGGTAGACGTACGCATTACAATTTTTCTATATACATTCCATTTCAACTCTGTATCTGCTACCGTCTAAGAGATTCATCGAGTGGAAGCTTTTAAAATTGCTTTTTTCAAACAAGTTTCTTAGTATCACGGAAATTCAGATCGATTTGTATTATAAACTATATCGTGTATGATTTTTAGTTTTTCATTTTTATCTATTTTCCTTACACTCTTTCGCTCTTCGGACGTGATTTCCAGAACAGACGAGAATTTCTGATTTTTCGCGTCTACAAGAGGAAATTAGTGAAGAAGTTACTAAAGCTTGGTGGGATTTTGGGCTTGTTTTGTTGGTAGCTACCTTTATCCGCTTCTGTGTTTGTCCTGCGCACGGAGTTGTCGTGGTCGGTTTATTAAAACGTTGGGAAGGGAAAACGCAGATTGAATACAACTCCCTCTAATCGAGATTGTGTCATTACGATTCCCTCGGGGCTCGATTCGAGAACAAAGGAACTTTTCCGCCCACCTCACCAACACGAAACATAAATATATTTCGAAAAGTAAGGGGGGGGATGTCCAACACTAATCGAGGTTTGGTGTGACCGGTGTACAAACAGGCTTTTGTGTACGACACCAGAGAATGAAATATCGATTTGGCGACAACGTGGCTCGTCGGCAAGCTTAATTCCACAATACCTCCCCCCAATCTCGTCTACATCATCTAAATCATGCATTTAACAATTTATTTTGATGGAGAGCGGTAATATTTCACTCGGTACTAATGCACTCGCCGGCTCGATTAGAATGGCATCCGTGGAACTATGGAAATGAGACTCGGTGGATTCTTGAGAAGATAATTTGCTCAAGATGGTTTCTCGCTCCTGCAAGGGTTCAAAAAGGTACAACTTTTTCGAAAGACTTTCATCCGGGGGCTTTGGCACCGTGGCTCGTCTTTCAGCTGTCACACACTCGCACATGGGTGTCGTGTTTTGAAAATATAGTACTCGTTGTCCGATCGATAGGTGGGTTAGGATTCTCTTTCCTCGAGGTTAACAACGAGGAAATTCATTATTCTTTTGACAGCAGATAAGAATGGAGCTCAACATCAGATTCGCCTAATGATTCGCCTAAGATATAATGAGTGACACTTTATTTCTTTTTTGAATAGGAAATATCTACTTCGAATTGAGAAATACGTTGTTTCAAACAATCATCTTTACCTGAAACAAAGTTTGTCATTCTAGTTTTGTCATTCGATTTTGAAACTCTTTGTGAAAGTGAAGTGTTGAATTAAATTGTTAAACTTTATTCCTTTATTCTTCCTAAATTGACAAACTAATTTTTTTTATCAACTAATTAGATTTATTAATTTTTGAAGTCTATAATATCTTTTTGAAAGTTTTGTTTGCATTTATGTTAATGTGTTCCATTATACAGATATAACGGAAAATTCGCAATCTTTGAAGAGGCAGCGCCATCTTTTTATTGTTCAGTCTCAAATAGTTTTCTTTTTTTTTAACATAATGGATTTAAAATTTCAATTTTAAATAAAATCTTCAAACGTAAATAGACCTTTATTCCTGATGCTTAGCATTCGTTGCATTTTTATATTTTTTTGTACATTCTGACTTCTTACTCGACATTACCACTTTTTGTTGTAGCCTTTTCAACTTTTCTTTTCTTTGGCTTTTAGTTTTACGTTTTCAAAAAAAAAAACAAAAAACCAAAAAACAACCTCGTAAGGGGTTCCTCGTTGTTTTCTTTGCTTTTGTGAATTCCCACTCGTATTTTGATTCTTCGACCCGTTTTTACTACGTACTTCCTACGACTCTATCCTCTTCCCTTCTGATCAGGATTGACAAAGCTTTGCACTTCACGATGCTCTTTTGCCTAATGCTTCTGTCGATCATGCACCCTACAGAGCACCAGGGCATCGGGAGTTCTTAAAATCCCTGGTTTCCAGAAGACGTTCTTCCCATTTCACAGTTGTCGTGACGAGGAGAATCAACCAACTTCAGGATCAAATAACTTGTTAGATCACTAGCACGAATTGTACGGATGAACGCCTCGTGTATCCGAACTTTTATTTTTGCCATGATTGTTTGAGATTAGAAATAGGTGAAAGCAAACTTTTTGTTGTACAGTACTTGTAGACCATTGTTGTTGTTTGGATAAGGTGCATTGTGTTAAGTGAGTAAATATTTGACGCGACTAGAACATATTTTTTTCTGGGGCTTTTGCAAATATTTTAGTGTTTGATAGAGAATTTACTTATAAATAATCTTAAACAATCTAAATATGAGTAGAACTATTGTTATGTATACAGAATATATACTGTCAGTTTTTGAAACACAGGACAAATTTAAACAGTGATTAGCGCGTAAATTTTAAACTTAAAAGCCTAGTATGCAGTTATATTAAAACAAGTTTACATTTAGGTGATGGTTACATTAAAGTTTAAATGTATAAAAATTTAAAATAATTAATTAACGAAAATAAGTAAAGAATGTTTTGTATCATGGTGTATGTTTGTGTTTACGTTACCTCTATGAGGTGTAAAATAAAACAGAAAATAAATTAAATTTTTTGCAAAAAATAAAAATATAAATAGTACAAATACAAGTTGTAGCCTAGGCCTGCTTATAGTTCTATTATATAAACGCATATTATATTATTGTTTTCAATTTTATTTTACGTTTTGTCTTTCATTTTTATACAATATCGTTTATTAAAAATATTTCTGTAATTTTATCTCAAGTTGGATGTGACATTAATAAATTTGAAACTCAAATTCAAATTATTTTTTTATGGAAATTGTTGTAAAAAGCAAAGTATTTGAAACAAAATGCTAGTTAGAATAGGTAATTTGAGTTGAAATAAATGTAGAAAAAATGTACATTTCAAACAACGTGTCTTTTCTAAACTTGCAATCGAAACATTCACTTTTTTTTGTAAGTGTAAGTGCAGAACAGTCTAGTAAATAAATAGCATAGAAACAAAGGAAACAGCTGCTGATATAAAATTGTTTGTTTTTTTTTAATAAACTTAATTTTCCTTTGCCAACCATTAACGATCAATTTGTTTTTTGTTTTTTCTTCGGAATGGTTATTATTATCGTTGGGAAATTTTGAGAAGACGCATCAACTTTAGAGCCCAGTGTGCCATTGTGCGATTCACGAATGTAAATTAGATCCATTTTCAGTTATTTATTCGCATGTTTAACATTCCTTGTCGCGGAACGTAGTCTGTTCATGAACTCGTAATTCGCCCATCTGTAAATAAATGAAGAGCGTATTTAAAATTTGTCGCTGCGGATTGCTTTGCTCGTTCGCCCTCGTACTTTCTCTTATTAAAATTTGTTGGGAAATTGTCGAGTGAGAGTGTGTCAAACAGCTGAAGGGATTCAGCAAAATCGGATTCGATTAAAATTCTATGAGCGCTGTTTAAAATATGAACTGGGTACGATAAAGCGATCGAAAGTACTCCACCCTACTGCGCGAGGTGTGCTTTTTTTCCACACAGATTTACACATCGACTACTCGGTATCATTATTCACACATCCCTCGCGAAATCAAACATGAATAGTAAAAATAAATTTCATTGAAATAGTATTTTAAGGCAACGTACAGTGTGTTTATTTTATAATTAGAGAGTAAATGGTTTTGATATTTTATTTTGATGAATTGAGACTCGTGTAGCTACATTTCATTGTCTTGTTTGTGTGTCTTTAAAAATAATCACTTTACATACCATTGTGTAAGAAACTTTTCACGTCTCAAACTTGTTTTGAGAAATAAAATATCGTATCTTTAGTTATTCCAAGATATCTTAAAGACGATAATTTTTTTTTACAGTTTTTCAGTTAAAATACATTCAAACAAGTTTTTAACATATTTACACCTACGTACAATAACAGTCATTTTGAAACATACATTTACAAAAAATATATTAAGTGACTAAACTATTTTGAACCTACCAATAAGGAATTTAATTTTTTCGAAATATCTATGAAGTGTAAGACTTTAATTAAATACGAGTAGTAAACAAAATTGTGTAAAAACATATTTTATTTAAAAAAATGCAAATTAAATTACTATTTAAATCAGCATTTGTTAATAAATGTTTTGAAATTAACATGGTTAAATCTGTTTTCAAACAGTAGTTGAGTAGAACACTAGTTCGTTTATTTGCCTCAAAACTCCGCCTGATAAGTAACAGTAACACACGTAAGTGTTGCAGAAAGGCCAACTGGCATCTTGCTGCCCGAAAAGTAATGTTAACCATATTCACGTCAAATTAGAAAGCTAATACAATCATTTGACATACTATATATGACGTCATATCGACATCTGTTATAAGTAAGTAGACTTGTAGAGGTGAAACTATTTTGGATGTGATATATTAGTGATCACAATCCTCAAGGTGTAAGAAATTTATTAAAACGCAATCAAGTACTTAAATAGTTTGGCGTTATCCGCTAGTGAAAAATATATTTACTGTATTCAAATTTTAAATATTTTAGTAAGTGGAATCTTTATATTCGTCAGTTCCTCTATTCGTCAAAGTCAATATTTGTCACATTCTTTCGGCAAAATAATGCTCCGATAATCGTTCAAATTATTCAATATTTGTCACCGAAATCAGTCAATTTCACAAAAAGTAAGTTTTTCAAGAAAAATAATATCATCAAATATCAAAAATTAAACTAAACATAATGTGGAATGCTAACAGTAAGGGTTGGGTAACAAAACTGGAGTGAATTCATAGAAGTATTTGCAATTGATACTCGTCAAATTCAGTATTAATCGGTTTTTTTGGAACAGATTAATAATGAATATAAAGGTTCCACTGTATTTTATGAAAAAAAATAACTATAGTGTGTAACTGCTTTACGGTAACTGTTTTACTATATTGTAAAAAAAAATTTCAATTTACAATAAATCGATTTTTTAGCTCTGTTCTATCTCTCTTGAAAATATAGATATCTCGAAGTAATAATAGTAAACAGATTCGATATCTTTCGAAATTCAACCGGATCGATAATGGCAATGCACTCGGTACTCTCAAGTTTAGCGCATCGTTTTTTAAGCTTTTAAGTGTTTGGCATATTTGCAATAAAACGAAACGTAGCCGAGTGTAAAGGGTTGATGAAGAGTGGATGATGCATTTCGTCACGATGATGAACTCCTGCTAAGGATAAAACGAGCGAGATAAAATTATTATGTGTTCCCTTCACTCGACAACGTATTGTCGTTAATCCAGGAGGATTGTCCTAGATCACGCTGCTACTCAACGCGTTCGATGTGTTGTTGGCAATATCAAAGTGATTGAAATCAAGTCGGTGCTTGATTACTCTTTTTTCTCACTTTTCTGTTTTCCCTGTTTTTTTTATTTGTTCTCACTTTTCCCTGATTTTTTTCGGGTAAAGGGGAAAAAACTAGTTTTCTTGCAGAGTTAATCAGGAGAAAAATGGGCGAAAATTGTGTTACATTCACGGCCAATTAGCATTCCTAATTCTCTCTTTTGGCCCCTTTTGCCGGTTGTTCGAGAAGTACCATCGATCGACAACGGTGGCTTTTTCTTCGAGGGGGTCTAAATTGGCCGACATTTTACCAACTTCAAAATGAAGTTTGAATTTTTTTCTTCTTCTTGTTCTTGTTTCACTCATTGTGGTTTCTGCGAATCGCGTAGTCCTACTACCTGTTTCCAGATGCACGTTGTTTAATCTAATTTCATATTCCCAACTCCTGTTTGGGATTGCTTTGGGATCGTGGAGCTGCATTGCTTTACGGGATTGATCTGGTTCTTGTCTTCAGTGGCAGATGGGAGTGAATAATCGGGTGATCAAAATTTAAAACCAACTTTCAGGTGGTGTCGTAACGAGAGAAAATCTCGTTATTGGTATGAAAGCTTTCGATTTTAACAACTACACTCGTTTTAAACCACTTTTGTTTTTGTTTACCTGTGTTTTTTAAAAAAACTCGACAAGCAGGACTTTTCAATTTTAAGTAAGACTGTTCTAATTTGACATCAAAACATCTTAAGTTTTGTGATATATAATGATATATTACATTTTTTGGTCTCTTCGTTTTGCTTATTGTTTTATATCTTTTTGTTTGTTTGTTAATTTTGTTTGTTATCCCTTTGTTTTTGTGTACTCCTTTCCCCTTTTGATTCCAATGGATTGTTTTTAATAAATAAATAATAAATAACTTAATTGTCTGTATAAGCATGCTAAAACATGTTTTGAGTTATTTTCTTCAAAACCCACATTGACTGCTTTAAGTAAAGGTTTTCCAGGTAACCAAAGAATAATGCCAACTAAAGCAGATACTCTTAATAATGCAACCTGCATGTTTAAAAGTTCTAAAAGTGATGGTTAGAACTTTTGCCTAGTTGCGTTTGTAACAGTAGAGTCTTCTGTACGTATGTACTATAGACGCTTGCAAGCTTATTTGCAAAACAACGAGTTATAAAATATACAAAAGCGACTAATGATCCAGAAGCAAACTTTTAATTTACGTCTAGTTCATAATTTGGTAGCTTTCACGTTTGCGAACGAAAGATTTTCCGTCTCATTTAATGCGGCATCATTGGTAGCAATTCTTCATCAACATGTCGGTGGTTAATTTTAATGGTCTCCCAAGAATTCGAGCGTCCCAACTAACCTTTTAAAGAAGAAGAAGAAAAAACAAAACACAAACGCACCAGAAAAATTGTTTCTCTTTCGCATGATGCAACTATGCAGATGCGACAGAAACGCCTTCAGCCTAAGGAAATATTTAAACCCACGTGAATGTTTTAGAAGCCAACACGCGCGTTCTTTGTCTTAAATGCAATTTTTTTTGTCAACCGCACGCCAAGCTAAAACGCAAAAGCTTGCATGTCGTTGGTTGGAAAACGTTGTTTGGCGGTGGTGGTTGGAGGAAAAGGGTTAAGTAACAATCTTGTTATAATGGTTTTTTTCAACCGTATTTCAGTGTCGTGTTTGCTGTTTTGTACCGTAAGCCACGTTTAGTTACTTAGTGGTGTTGAGTTTGCTACTTTAATGACACGTTCCTTGAGAAGGGCTAAAAGTCATTCGAAAATTGGATCCTGGCTACCTGGTCGTCTGCAAAGAACGTAACATTGGTTGTTTTTCTCCGACTTAACGACTTGAACTATAATAACCCATACGAGACGTGCTCAGCTTTTCACTGTTGATACATTTTTTTCTTCTCTCGTCCATCGTATTGACACAGGTGCGTCGAGAGTTGATTAGGGAACTGTCTCGTGTCTTTTTTCTATCTAAAGAGTTCCGTTAGGATTTCTGGCCAAGTCACGGGGAAAACTCAGTAGAGCTGCTTAATTGGTACCATCCAAAAGGGACAAGCTTATCGCCTTGAATGACAAAAATTAACGGTACAGTAAATTAAGCAGCGGTTGGATCGAATGACGAACCGAACGTTGTCTCGTGCTCGGCGTGACGTTGAATACGAGCGAAGAGCTTCGGTTAACTGCTCGTGACGTGCTCGTGTCGAAGGTCAGCGTCCAGCCGAAAGCCACCTCGGTCAAAGGTTAACAGGCGTGACCACTGAAGTTCCCGTCAGAAGGGAACAAAGGAACCCCCAACACTACCCCCTTCCACCCCCGTACTTTTCTAGGTTCTGGTCTTCCCTTTCACTCGGGCCAACGTTTATCACCCATTTTCTCCCTTGTCCTCTGGCGAGCCAAAAGCGACCACTTGACAGTGAAATTTAAGACGATGCTAATGGCCCAGATGAAATTAAGCGTAAAGATTTAAAAGTTACAACTTTTGATAAGCGTCGACCGACAAGTGTAACGTACTACAACCAGACGACGACGAAAATTAATTGGAAGCGACCAAAAGTTGTTGACGCCTTCATCGTGCGAAAAGCGCTTAAAGAAAACAAAATTTCGTTGTGGGCATAGAGAAAAGGCGATTAACACGCGACTTATTCAATAAAGCATTTGCTCTATCACTTTTCGTACGTGTTTGGTTTAAGAAGTGACCTAAATGGACTTTCCTTTGAAGTTTTCCTTTTTTTTTCATTCGGTAGAAAGTCTTTTGGCGCAACTAAACATACGCTGCGTGTCACCGAAGAAGTAATTAAAACTGAACGCTGCCAACTTAGCCTGACAAAAGGTCAAGCATATTGAAATAAAAAAAACTGTTGCGTTGTCTCTTAAAGACAGAACTTCTAGTTTTATACAATTTAGTAGCGTATATACGTACCGATGATTTTATTTACTAATACGATGAAACGTTGACGCAAACTTTTTACGCATAAAAGACATCGTTATTCACTTCTGTGTTTTTTACGCAACACACTAATGATACGGTATCATGACTCGAATCGATTTTTGATGTCACTAACAATGATGGTAACGAATGTCGTTTTCTGTTGACAGTGTTTCGCAATGCTGTTGTGTAATATTTCCCTGAAGGATTGGAACAAATGAGACATTTCACATTACTCGTTTCACTAAGTTTGTTAAAAATCAGTTTTTTTTAAATAAAAAAGCCCACTGTTTATTTGTTTATTGCATTAGGATTAAAATTAAATTAACGTTCACTCTTTGAAAAAACTGACAAATTCACGCCCTTGTTTGCACTTATTTTTTAACGAGCTGTGATAGGTGTGACATCGACATTAGCATTCAGCACTCTTCAGACACATGACACGATCTTTTCTTAAATTATCCTTAATAAAGGTTTTTAGTAGTCATTTTAGGTGTGAATGAAGAAAGAAAGCGTTGCCACGGAATTCTAAGATGGGCCTGGAAGGGTTAACCATAGAAATGAACACGACGAGGAATAAAACAAAGACGACGAGATTTTCGTTTTGGTCGTTGATTCCATGTTGTTGGGTCTTCGTTGATACCATAAGCTGCAGATCATTGTGCACGAGATGTTTCGAGGACGATCCTTTAAAAAAAAGGATTTAATGCCTCGGGCCAATCGATCAGGAGTTTTAGGTTGTGCTACGCTTTTTTCTTTCTAGTTGCGTTGTTGTTGTTGTTGCTTGGCAAAGAGAATTTAGAGACCAGAACACGAAGAGCTTGCGCGTGGAATCGCTTTTGACGTGTAGACCAAGTTTGTCTTGACAGAAGGGATTATCCCGAAGATGAGTTGGGAATCTCAGGTGATTCCGCGCGCACAATGAATGTCTTTTCTGACCCGTCTTGACTCGGCCGACAAACCGTGTCGCAACAAATGCAAACACTGCATTTCACTCGTAACCGCGTTTTAACCCACCCTTGTGACCCTACAAATTATCTTCTATTCGTTTTTGAAACAGATTATCTTCCTTTCGCTTCATAATTTTATTTATTACATGTTTGCAACCTGTCCATTGCACGGTGAATTCTGGTCATACGCGACTGTATGTGCTGGTTTGCCTATTAAAGGTAAAATAATTGCTCAAAAGTTCGTTCACATTCGCGATTCATTGGGTTCATACAAAGAATTCCCATTTGTAGGGGTCACCTTTGACCTTCCTAGTTGATGTGAAAAAATATACAGTATAACCCAACTTAATTTTTAACACAGCGAAAACAAAGAATCGTGAATTGAAGAGGGTGCTTAAATTACTGATTTGTCAGCTTTTTACAAAAAATCGTAACGTAATCAATAGCCTATCCTATAGTCTTCCTTGAAAACACTTCAACATAGATTTTAAGTTTTGTTGAAAATGGTTTAACTGCTTTTGATTCATGTACGCACAAACAGACAAGACAATCGGACATGAAAAAAGGTATTCGTATAAATTTTTCATTAGCGTTTTATTTTATTGCACCGGGAGGTCTAAAACTCGGGAAAACTCCATAAATCATTGAAAAATAAATATATCTACTTACATTTATATTTCAATTGCAAAAAGAAAAGATTTATATTCATGTAGTCGGAATTCGTGTTTTGTCTATCAAATGTTGGGTACCTCATTAAACACAACACCGCACAGCACCGTAGATTTATTTCACTTGCGGATTCCTTTAGCGTTATTTTGCGCGGTTTTCATATCATTCATGCTGTTGCAGTTTGCGAAAGCGTGAATTTGCAAATTACTGTATTTTCGCCAAAACTTCCGACTAAATCAACATTGCAGCGAGGAATTCGTCGGGGTTTTCGTAGGTCTCTTATTGAGCTTCTAGTCACGTGTTATGTTGGAATTTTGATAATGTGATGCAGTTATTGATCGAGAGGTGTAAATCCAATCTCTCACTCGTTCATCATAGCAGTTGGTGAAAATTGAGTTGATCATTTTGCCTGGGGCTTTCTCCCCCTTTGTTGTGTTACTTTTTTTTTAATGATTGGAAATTGTATCGAGTGGAAAAAAAACGATATTAAAACTCATCCATTGTTTTAAGAAAAATCGACAGTGTTAATTATGCGAATTAATTCATTTTCTTTTGTGCATAAATCTTTTTTGACGTTACCCGTCACAGAGATTATTTACGATTTTTTAATTCACTTTTTTTTGCGTTGTCTTTCATTTCGAACTCGACACAAAATGAGGTCGAGCTGAACAGGTTGAAAGTTTTATTAAATTTGACATCACACTGGCGGTTAGGAATTGATTTAGTTTTAAGAGGTGGTTATGGTGGAGAGGAGGGGAAAAAAAGAGACACCTATTTTCGTGAACGTTCACGTAGGAAGGTGTTACGAGGTGTAACGAGTAAATTCGAGAGTAATGAAACTATCAACGTGAACGTGTTACAGCATTTCAAAGATTGGAAATTAAGATAAAATTTGATGTGAAAATCAATGAAGTACTAGATGTCGGTAGGTAGTATTAATGAGCGTCATAGCAGTCGTAGTGGGTGTGTGTTTCACGTGTGTGCTACATGTTCCGCTTGGGTGGACTTATCAATTTGGTATCATGATTTACTTGAGGCTAATTTCTAATTGCAATTTGCACTTTTTAAGCGTGCGATTAGAGCCACATTCTCTGCGCAATTTCTGTCAAGTTGCCAAATTAAAATATACTTAGGCTCTCGCGTTGTGGATTAATGAGTGTGTGTGTGTGTTGTGTGCACTAATTATCACACTCCTACGTACCCGTTTAAAATTGCCCCACTTACACGTGATTCAACAAATGTCGGACGTGATGTTGAATTAGTTTAGCATCAACTTTAATTTTCTTTTAAATTTTGTTTTCACCTGAAATAACTTCATGGAACATGAGCGCGAAAGAGTTGAAGACAAATTCCGTTAAAGTTAATGTATGGTATCCTTGACTGCTGTGAAATTTTGGTGAAGCAATTTTAAGTTTGTAATGAATCTATTTGAGTTTTTAAGTGGTAACTAAATATTATATACTGTATATGTTTCGAATATATAACTGCATTTCGAAACGCCGCTAATTGATACAGTTACCAATTATGTATCAATTATCAAGAATGCTTCGCTTCTTGGAACTCATTAAAATGTTGTTACATTCGGAATATATTGGTCATCTAAAATTTCACATTTGTCCTCGTAGAAGGTTTTTGTTGACACAATAGGTTAAGAAATATATTAATAATGTTTTCAATAGACGACTTTTTTGGTTGACTAAACATTTCTAATTAGTTGTCAATTATCACATACATTTACGGTATGTCGGAGGTGCCTTTACTTTGTTAGACATACGAGATGAATCGTTCCACTTTGATGACAATCTCTCCAATCCGTACAAAGTTAATAGTCATCGTTATTGAGGTTCTCAAAACAACGATCATTCATTGATTCTTAAAACAACATTTATCGCTTCATAATTTCAATAACTAGTTCGAGTTAATCGTATGCAATTATAAGGAAAACATTGGCGAGGATGAAGAGAGGGAAAAAACTAGTCATAAAATAACAGCTTATCAAACAAAAGTGCTTTTTCAAGATTTGCATTTTTTGACTAAACTTGTTATGTACGTTCGATTTTTCGAACGGACATTACGCGCTCTCTTTATCCGAGAGATCATTGACGTCGTGTCGTTCGGCTCGTCGCCCTGTGGCATGATTCCACGTTCTTATCCCACTAAGACTACTAGAAAAAAGATTGTTTTTTTACCTGCCACGTGCCATGAGGTAAAGAAGATGACGATGAGCCAAGTTATTATTCCAAAGTGCATCGGCGGATGCCCCCGTGGCGGGGCTTTCGTGGCGAGCATCCCGCGGGGGCGTGAAGGGGGCAACGACGCTGACGACTTGGTGGTTGAAAGCGATAGTCGTGTCGTTGGTCCAACGCTTGTCTCGTCGGTCGTTGCGACGGTGGTGGTGATGGTGGTTGCGATTATGAATATTATTATCCAGGGCTAAACGCGGGGCGACGACGAGGACGACGACAACGTGCCGCCACGGCCGGCGAGTGCATCGGGTAAAAAGAAACACTCGAGACGACGAATTAGCAACGTCTTCTGCTCTTTTCCTTCCAGAATGATGCTGAAGCTCAAGATGTTGCTGCTGATGATGAAGATGGAGAAAAACGAGAACCGGTGATTTAAAGAACTAGAAAGGGCTTCTCCTCCTTACAACTCGCTCTCCTCTACTCTGCTAGCCAAACGCACTGTTTTTACTTCGCTTTCACGGCGAA
Organism: Cryptops parisi; assembly: GCA_034695005.1. Classification (NCBI taxonomy): domain Eukaryota; kingdom Metazoa; phylum Arthropoda; class Chilopoda; order Scolopendromorpha; family Cryptopidae; genus Cryptops; species Cryptops parisi. The sequence goes on from JAQIWH010001523.1 coordinate 28,345, forward strand.
GGGAAGGAAGCGAATGGTGGGCGCGGATGATTCGCGACTAAATGCCGTGACGTCGAGACCACGAGCGCAAGAAGCGGGGGAGGTTGGCCAACGACGACGACAACGGCAGTGGCGCCGACACACGGCCGAGGGGCAAAACGAATCGATGCCCAACCATCGATGACGATGCTCGCTACTGCTACTACCGCCGATGCTACTACCACCGCCCCCGCAACGCACGAGCTTGTTGGCGCTGCTGCCGCCGCCGCTGCTGTTGCTACTGCTTCCACTGATGACGACGATGATGGTGGGGATGATGATGATGATGGTGATGTTCCTATTCGGGCACACCGCCTCGTGCGACGAACAAACCCCGGTTTTCCTTCGACGACGGGTACCTTACTTACTTTTTATACCTTACTACTTTATCAAAAAAAAGTGAATCTTGACTATTCTAGAGAAAGGAAAATCCCACATTCATGAACATGGTGTTTGTTCCTAAGTCACTATCTACTTGGCAGAAATGAAACGAATTTCAAATAAATGTTTTAAGGGCATTACTGTACGTTTATATTTATACAAAATAAGTATTTAAGTTGTGTTGCAATATTCCAATATTTATATTAAATAGAACTTTGTTTTAAATAATTTTTAAAATGATTGGTAAACGGGATTTGCAATTCACCGGTCTGAGGTTTAGAGAGACACCGATGACGCACATGTACTCATTCAATGTCATGATTAAAATTTTGAACTATGTATGAATTTGGAAGGAAATTTTCCTTCCAAAACACACACTCCGTGTATCAACTAATTTTCAAATGAATGTTTTAATGAAAAAATTATATTTATATTTGTATGTATAATGCAAAAGAGGATGAAAAATGATCATATTCTGGTATGATCATTTTTCGTCATCTTTTGCATTATACATACAAATATAAATATAAATATAATCTTGTCATTAAAAGGTTTATTTGAAAACTAGTTGAGATACACAGGGAGTGTATTTTGAAAGAAAAATTTCACAAATTCGACCAAAAAGTTAACTATTTCGTGGACGAAAAGTACGAAACATGTGCTATAATAATGCTATATTTTATCATGTGCTATATAGTTTTGTCCGTTAGCGTTAATTCAATACAGGTGCTAAGCTTCTGTTCGTTATACTTGAATTTTTGTTATAGAAGAAATTCCGTCAAAAAACGACGGAAATGCTTTTTTTTGTGCCACTGTTAATAAAACAATTTCTAGGGAATCTTTGTCCGACCAAACATTCTTTGCGCTTTGTTCGTAAATCGTAGTTCAGTTGTAAACAAAACGAAATAAAAACTGAATTAAAATGTGAAACGATTTAATATTCGTACAATAAGAATCGTACGAACCGTTAGAGTCGAAGAATGGAGTCGTTTTTAAGATGAAACCTCATGTTAACAAGCAATTTTTAAAGATAAAACTTATAGCCTACCTTGGATGTAAAACAAATAGGCCGTTCCAACTAATGAAAATTAGTTGGAACAGTGATTCTTACCATGCAGAAGTAGCGTCCTGTTGTCTTATACTGTACATAGTCATTCAATAGTCAACATTCTCGTAATATCAGTAAAAAAAAGTCAACATCACGTCAAATGAAAAAACAAAACTATCATTACAGTGAAAAGTTAAATTTGAAGTTCTGCAAAAAGCTTTCAAAATTACATTTCAAGTGAGATCCTCATTTCAAAAATTAAATAATAAATTACAACAAGCTTCAGCAATGCCACGAAAATGCACACAATTGTACATTGTTGAGCCGAGGCATTGGTTGAGCTAAAGAAAGTATGTTACAATTTTATATAGTTAAATTAGTGGGAGTGGAGTGCACACTCTACTCCTAAAAGTTTGTAAGTTTGTCGGATAAAGTGAAAAAAGCTGCAAGACAAGATTGTTGCTAAAAACTCTGCAGACAACATGGACCTAAAGTTCTCTTAAATTTCATCGACTGAGTCTGGCGTGGAAACTGATTAATGCAAAACAGGCATCATCAGTGCTGCGGCTGAAAATTGCGGTTTGAAACGCATTGGCAGGAGATCGGACAGGCACTGCACTCCTTGGTGGACTAAGGAGTTGCAAGTGTTTGTTTATAGAAGAAAGCATAGCAAGCTTGGCTTGGGAATGCAACTTCTGACTCCCGGCGACTCTACGGCTTTGCTAAAAAAGCCGTAAAACAAGCCATGGCAGCTGCTAAAGCTCAGTCGTGGGAGAAATTCGGTGTGGCACTGGAAGACAACTTCAAGAATGCTCCCCAAATATTCTGGCAAACCACTCACCGCCTCAGATCTGGTCAGGTGACTTTTGTGAAGTCTATTAAGAACAAGCAGGGTGTTATCTTGACCAGTGAAGAAGCTATCCTCCAACGATGGAGGGAATACTTTGAAGAGCTGCTCAATCCTGTCAGTCTTGGGAACCAGAGCTGGAGCTGCATTTTGGGATGGAGAATAGTCCTTCGCTGGCGGAGGTGAGAGGTGCTGTAAAGTCCCTTAAACCAGGCAAAGCCGCTGGCATCGATAAAAT
>JAQIWH010001524.1:0-30874 GCA_034695005.1 Cryptops parisi
TATATATGTATATATTTTACTATAAATTACGCTTCAATTTTCAGCATACACTACAGTGCATATATAAATGTACATTTAAATATAATAAATTTTAAATTAGAGTTTAAGTAATGATAAAGTAAATTCAGTGAAGTCATACTTCAATATATGTATATCAAAATACACAGTAGTACAATATCAACATCTCTTGTATGTACATAACGTATATACATAACATTACAAAATCATTTTTCAAGTATAACCCTTACAAAATTTTAAATAACTTACAAAATAAAAAACATTTTATTTCTTTAAAAAAATAATCATAACGAAAAAATACGTGTAGGCTATCTCTCAACCGATTTTGAACAATCATATATCATAGTGTTTTCAGCCTAACTTTCGTTATAGGAATTAAAATCGTTTCATTTATTCGGCTGCTTTTGGTGATGCATTAGTTTGACGAAAATGAACGCTGAAATGTGAGAATGAGTTTATTACACTCGCTTTCATTGCTTTCAAATTTGTCTGCAGAGCTTGAATCGCTATTAAACTATTGGATTTTCGGACGGGCATTATCGAAAGTAACACCTGAGCAGGCGTTATCAGCAAAGTAATCCAGTTATCTTCTTCCTGATTCAATCCTGCCAATAACGCGCCAAACGTGCCAAGGGAAACATTTACTGGCAATGGCAAAAGCAACAAGCTCGCCAAATGTTGCTCCAACTTTTCCGCGACACTGTCTCTTTTCACGTAAAAAAAAATATTAATTATAATCCTTAAAAAAATAAATCTTTCATTTCAAATTTAAACACCTAAAAATACTGTTGGTGAGTTTTCAAAAATCGGAAAAATGAGACTACGTGTAAAATTGGATGTTGAACGAAGAATGTTAGGCTTGCGAATTTGGATGCACCTGTCTTAAGCCTATTCGGATACCGCACTTCCAAATATTTGGAAACCGAAAAGCTAAATTCGTATTTAGAAGACAGTAAAACTGATAACCCGACAAAACGACCATTATAATTAGTCGCAATATCATGGAGTTGAAAAACAAATACTACCGTGGTATATTAATATTGAAAATTTAGAAGCATAAGCTTTAAATAGTAACGATATTGTAAATACAGAAGTTATAAAATTGTGAATCTTCAATTTGCAATGAGTAATACTTAATTGTAAATTATACGAAACAGGGTAATATTATTGTATTATTAAGTTGTCATAAGAATACAAGACTATTTTATCTACCTCAATTGTTTGTTTTTTATGTTATGTAAGAGGTTTATTAGTGACAAATAAACTATCAAACTACGGTACCGATAGTATAAAATGTTGTAAACAGCGTTGTATTCAGATCTCGTTAAACATTTTGTTTACATATTTATAGTTTTCACAAATTTAAGTATCGTGTTGGATTACATATTTCAGCAAAAAACGCACGGGCTGAAATTTGCGTAAATGTCAATTTTTGCCTAAATACCAGAACTAACTAAACTACCAATTAATTCAATATAGTTCATTGTAATCTACTCAATGATATACAACCGAAATGCGTAAATAATTGAAAATAATGAAACAAAATGTTAGTCATTAAAATCCAACTTAGTAAAATTTAAATTATTAGTTGTAATATAAAACTAAACGATTATGATTCACTACAATTTTTCTAACTGAAAAATTTGGATTCGACTTGTTTTCATTTCTTGAACATAGCCTACAGTAAGCTCTCCTTGTAGTAGTGTGTTGGTTTTAGTTTTGTTTACTGTGTTACTGTCGTTATAGTTGATTAGCTAGTTAGTTCGAAATGGAAAATAAATAAACTATAGTAGAATATATAAAAGCCCGAAGCTATTTGTCAAAAACGAAAAAATGTATCATCAGTTAAAATAAGACGAAGTATTAATTTGGAAACGTAGTGTATTTATATCAACATTGCTTTAGTCTAAAGTAGGCCTATATTAACATGATTTTGGTCTAAACTATATTAACATTACTTTAAACGTTTAGAGTTTCACTGGCTTTACAGCGAAAATATAATTTACGAAAATAACGTACCACAGCATTTTTTAAAGATAAATTTAGTAGTCACACGAGATTCGAATCTGAAGCTCCTCTCGTACAGTAATGTTCTAGTAAATAAATAAAATATTACATGATATGAAAATCGAAAATGACCATAATTCGAGTTAACGATATTCTAGTCACGTTCGAAACATAATAAAAAATAATCTACACTTTCGATATCTTCACATTATTTTAATTTGCTTATTACAACACTTAACACAACTATCAATTTAAACACTAGGTGTAATGTTACACTTCAAACCATACAATTACAAACTTCTTAACAAAAACATTTCCAATCGAAAATTTCCATTAGCTTTCGATTTATAATGTACGAAATGAACAAAACAATACAAAAAAAATAAATTAGATAAAAAAACAAACAAACAACAAAAACAAAAAACCCACTTGCAGTAATTCTTGACGGTTTTGTTAGCACACTTAATCTTAACCTTAATTGGTCGGGACAAGAAGCACTGTTCAAAATGGCTTCCACAAGATTCATCACTTTACTTCAACATAAAACAGCCGACTAAAGTGAAAATGATGAATGTGTTCAACGCAGTTCCTTCTTAATGGCCTAGCTACCTGGATAGATGATGAAATCCCTTATTTTTTTCTTCTTTTAACCTGCTTTTCCACCTGTTTCACCAAGGTACGAAAAACTAAGCGTTGTAAATAAAGGATAAACGTCTCTCTCGGCAATCTACGAGACCACACACACAAAATGAGAAAGTGGGAAAAATAATTTAAGGGAAGAATATATTTTTTTTATTCATAACCTTCTCCAAAAGCCTATATACAAAAACCGACATTCCCTGTACTGCTGGGCTACTGTAATTGTATACCCCTGACCTTTGAGAACCACGCTTTAGATTTTCTAAACAGATAAGTCGGTGATTTAAACATCAAAAAAACTTGATGTTAATAGATTCGATGGAATAGATTTGGCAAGAGACAGAATGTTTGGAATAAAACTTAATCTAAATTTTAACTACCGTAATATTATAATTCACCAGAAACTACTGATACTTTCTTTTAAATAACACTAATTGTGTGACTGATCAAAATCATTTTAATACAAATGTAAGGATTAGTACGTAAAATAAATAATAATAGTTGGTATTATAAATTTAAACAAAAATCTGTAGAAGACATACAACAGAGTTTAAAATATTCCCGGAAGAAATAAAAATATATAAATACTTCAAATTTCCGAGAACTTTTGAACTCCCTCGCGTATATCCTTCAGGACACTTTATTTCACACTACACTTATAAACTTAAATATAATTTGTAAGTTGTAATTTAAGAATATAGCACCCTTGTAACGCAATAACTGATTGGTTTTGTATACATTTTAGTACCGTATTTAAAGACTATTGAAAGTAGTGTTTTTTGTTTATGTTTGTCTAGATTCAATTTTTATATAGTTTGTAATTTTCTATTTATAATCTACAACATTAAAAAATTAATTTTTCAAAGCGACACTTTTTATAATAAAAAAAATTACACCAAAAATCATTATTTCACGGTTTAAAATTTACAGACACGTTTGATTTAGGAATCTCATGCATGTAATATTCAAGTCATGTCTCATTTAATAAAAAAAAAATATTTATAAATTTACATTTAAAAACCATTTTAAGCTTCATTTATTTTTCTTTGCGTAGTTCCCATTTTTTTCTATTTATAATTGTACATAACATACTATTCACGTTTTAATGTAACACCCTTTATAACAAAACAAAAAAAAAATTAGAATAAATCAAAGTTCATTATTTCACGGTTTAAAAATTACACCCTAGTTTGATTTAGCAACCTCATTCACGGAATGTTATATTCAACCATAAATCATGTCACATTTAATAATAATAATAATAATAAAGATACATATATATACTGTACTTTTTAAATTTAAATTAAAAATTTAAGTTTAGTCGCAACACACAGTTTTTCGATGGTAGGCTATACTTCAGACGGTGGTTAACTTATTCAAAAAATTGTTTACATCCAGTTCTAACAAACAGTCCATGTGAAAAGGCTCTTGCTTTGGTTGATAAACAAACAAAAAATCGCGCTATGAGAAAAACAACTCTTGGTTGGCAAAAGATGATGAAGTGCCCACACTAGCTTCTCGCCCCTAAAAGCAGACTGACTAGAAAAATGTCCACCGAGTGTTTGAAAAAGACGCAAAGACCGGTTCTACACCAAGAAGAAGAAGAAGTATGAGAAAAGCTATATGACGGACCTAAGAGCAGTAGTAGTAGTAGTTGCCAGATATAGAAAAGAACGAGAGGGTTCTTGCTTTTTCATACCCGGCTCCTAAGTTGACGAGAATGGTTCGTAGGTAATGAGAAACGCGAGACCGAAAGGGTTATCGTGACTGTGATCGATGGCACTGATGATTTATGAAATCCTAATTGGACAAGATGAAGACGATACTTGGCTCACTTTTTGCCTAAGATGCCTCTCGGGATGATGACATGCAGCAAAAGAAAAATGGACAAAACTTTCTTTACATACATAACCTGACTTTTCAGTGTGTTGTGTCGTGGTAGACTTTTGACGTGATAGTAATGAAGCTAGTGATGATACACGAGATGACGGCCAGTAAATTACAGGCGAAATGGGTCCTGACAATTTCCTAATACATTGCAATGGTGTCATCTTTTATGGGGTTTTAATTTACCATCTTTTGAAAAGATGAAATAGAAATTTTTTTGAGATAGATCACGATCGGCAATGAATTTGGATAATATTAATAGAAATAAAAGCTTAATTTCACGAAAATGTATCATTAACTAAAATAAGACGAAACCAAACGTACACTAAAATATATCAACATTACTTTACGTTACCAAGGAATCTCCGAGTTTCGCTAGCTTTATAACAAAAATAATGTAAACGAAAATAAAACGAGAAAAACGTAGTTTAAAAGTACCGTAATGAAATAAATTTAGTACCGGTACAGTCGCATGAAATTTGAATCTTATCCACTTCTAAAGTTCTACTGCCACGTTAGTGCGTTTAGTTAATAGCCAATGATACCTAAACTAAAAACAAAATTTACTAGAAACTAAAATAATGTAAAACTACTCTAACAGAACTTTGGTTCCAATTTTGTTTTATTATTAAATTTCCATCACACTACTGTTATAACGCACAAATATTAAATAGTATACTTTAACATTTATTTGTATATGACCTTAGATAAACCAAACGTTTGTTATATAATAATCGGGGTATTATTTTCCCCAATATTTTTTTGCAGTTTTGACATTATATTTTTGTCTTTACAATAATTTTCAAGTTATATTACTGTATATCGTGGGATATACTTTTCAACTACACCCTGTATAATATGTAGATTTATATATTAGTAGTCATATATAAAGCCACGTTTATAAAATGCGCATATGTTTTATTGATTGTTTTTGTTACTTTTTCTTTTACAGGAAATATACAAGAAGCCCTTGAACAACAACTATAGGAGAAAAAAAATAAGTTAACAAAAATCTAACTACCTGGTGATGATGATGATGATGATGAAGAGAAAAAGGAAATGTCATCAGTAGCGTGCAAAATAATTTTTGAAAAAGAAAACAACAAAAAAAAAATATCCTTCCCAAACCACAATATAAAAATACATTATGCATAATAACTCAAAAGAAAAACCTTGACGCTGTTTTTTCCTTTATATAAAAATTTTTCAATTCCACCCTCTTCCTAAAAAAAATAAAATTGAATAAACTTTGCATAGTGAAATATGTCAATAACACAATCCAATATTTATGGGGTAAACAAAATAAATGATGATGATAATAATAATGAAAATGCAAAATCAACTGAATAACGCTCTTGCTTCTAAGCAACGCTCAACAAAAACGATACAAAAAATTTCCTTCCCGACAACATTCCCTTTTCTTCTACTAATTCATATTTAGGTTATACCTTTTTAATAACTACCTTCTGGCTTGCCACACGCGAGACCTAGGGAAAAAAAACCAGGAATCCCATTGTTTTTCCCGCACCTATTCAGGTGGTGCGGGAAGTTGACCACAAATAAGAGAATACGAAAAAAAAATAAAGGTGACGAATCAAAATACACGAGAGATATCGTGTCCACCGCCAATTGACTGAGCAGTGTAGACAGGTAGGCGTTGTGTGGACAGGTGAGTGCAATATAAGCCAACAATAGGTTATATGTATATATAAAAAAAGAACAAATGGCAACCGGCTTCCGTACAACGGATGCTGTCTCTCTCGCTTCTCCCTGATGGCGAAGAGAGCGAGAAACGGCAGCCAATCAGAAACGCCGGATGCAGTGGCTGGTGGGAGTCTCCTTGTCAACCAGCGACCAATAGGAAGCCAGTGTTGATCATTAGCGAGCAGCCAAAAGCAACGCTCGGATCGGGTGCGGGGGTGGAGGTGAACCAAAATGGAGGGTTGGCGCAACAGCGGCATTCATAATGATGCCAATAATAAATTGCTCGCATTAAGAGGCCCCGCCGTCCCGGCGAGAGTAATATCCTCTCCAAATGAGAAAGATTCGATGAACCAACAAAGCCAGGAAAAAGAAAATGGAAAGAGTAGAAAAAAATAACCCACCCGTTCACCCCCCCCCTCTTTTACTTTTAAGTTTGGATCGATGGTGAAAAATGGCACTGCCAGTATTAAATTCGCCATCGGGCTCCTTCAGTTGTTTTTATTTTTTGGGGGTTTTGTTTTTTATCCTCATCCGACAAAACCAACCTCATCCCGAGAGCAACCACGCAAAAGAAATTAAATGCAAGAATTGTAATTAATTTTTTATTTTCGGAAATCTTTATGCCAAAACACTCAAAACCCTATTTTTTTTCAAAAAAATTTGTTTTGTTTAAATAATTTTCCAAATAGTGCTTAGGCAGAGGAATTAGTAATCCCACATACACAGACGCACAACAAAACAAACACAACGTTTTCTTCAAATTTGTACCTGACTACAGCGTTAATCTTGAGGTGAACATCCTCGAAAACGTTAGATTTCACAAATCGAATCTTTTCCTCAATAAAAAATATCAAAAATAATCTGAATTTCAATCATACGATAGTCATTTTTTTTAATTTTAACCAAACGACGACCATCTCAAAATTTCTTATTGTGTGGCAGTGAAGCAATTCCCAAACACGAATACAAATTTTTAACCATTAAGTTATAAAAGTTGCACTTAGCGTTTTCTTATTCACAATTATCGAAAATTTGTTTAAACGAACAGAATGTTAAGTCATTGACGAGTTTAATATTGTATGGATATTTTTATGGAAAAAAAAAAGAGGCAAAAACGGTTACTTTTTTTGGGTCTAAAAACACTCAAAGACTCATTTGCAGCTTGTGATTTTCCACGAAAACAATGTAAATTTTAGACATATTCGTCAAAACATTTTAGGTGACCCCCCCCCCCTTAGAAGTCGGTTCTAAATCCGCCACTGGTCACGATTTTGTTCTAAAAAATCAATTTCTTGTAAATTGAAAAGTAAATTGAAATTAGAACCGACTGAGTAGTTATATTAGAATCGATTTTGCTCACAAAAAACAACTTCTTGTAAAACAAAATTAATAATCTCAGGTAAATTTCATTTCACAGTTTTTAAAACCATATATCAATATTTAATTATATTTTCATCGTATATAAAACAATGAAATATCATCAACGAAATTGCATTACAACATCGAAAAATGTGTTTCTTACAAACTGTATATACCCCCCCATTTGTTACATAACATACATTCTTCGAAGGTACATGAAAATCAGGTACAGGTGAAATTCAGGTTTTGTGTGTCAACTTATACATTTTAAAAACATAAAAGAACACAGCTGTGGAAAAATTTATATATTAATCAATGTTTACAAAATTCACACATGTTTGTAAACATTTTCACCATTATTTTTGTTTGCCAATATGTCTCATTATCCAATTAATGTACAATTATACATTAATTGAAATCGTACCATACGTGGTATTATTTATGTAAAAAAAAATTTTGTTTTTTAATCGAAAAAATGGTGAATAAATAATATTTAGTGAGTACATTTCTCACCACCTGTTATGTCATATCATAACTTTTATAAAAATATATGAAACCATGTTTCAGGTTTTAAAAACACAAACCTTTTTACAGATGAGTTCAAACGAGTTGTGTCCAGCATCACGTGACACTGCATCGTCGTCCTGTGGTTACTCATCCAAGATCTCATTGCACCGTGACTTTCGAAGATCAAAAAATTTGTTTCTTACCTAAAAACATCATAAGAAATAGTGTTTAATTAAAAAAGAAACCACAAAGTATTAAAATGGTGATTGAATTCAACAAAGTTTGGATAATTTAAAATAACATGGCCAACTTCGAGACATCTTTATAGACATTTTTAAATAAACGAAAATGCACATAAATGCACATAAATGCACATACGACATACATGCACATAAAGAGATTCAGTGCTGATCTGTTTCCGTGTAGATCTCTTGTTTATATTTTTAAACAAAATATGTCTATATTAATATTTTGGAGATTTAAAAGTGCCAAAAAAGTTAAAAATATACAACTTATAAGAATTCCTCATTTAACGCGTTTTCATACAATCGTTATTACTTGTTAGCGTTTTTTATACAAACGCAACCAGAAATCTATTTTTTATTCCTGAGAGTGAAATAACACCGGGAATGTAACGAAACAAATAAAGTATACAGTAAATATCATAATTATCTAATTATATAAGTAGACATTCAATTACATAATTAGAAATTTTATCATAAAGTACGTTCAGGGGAATTTGTAATTTCAGCATGTACAAAAAATGATGTAAAACATTGAAATGGTTTACAATTCTACACTAAGTTCTTGTATATGAGTACTACCACGACATTTTAGTACAAGATAAGAACAATATACTATCAAGATCAAGTACCGGTAGCGGTGGAATTCGTATAGTGCATTTTTTAAGTAAGCACCACCATCTTGTTGACTATAATAGAAACTTAAGTAAAACAAATGTAGCAATAAGTAATTAAATAAACTCTGGTGTTTTGATGATTTCTTTTACAACCTCGTAATTACTGAAACAAACACGTGGAAATATATTTTTTAGGCTGAAATATATTTAGTGTTTATTTGGAAGGATCGGTTTTATGCTCTCAAAAATGAATGGTTGTTCACGTGATAAACTGTAAGTAGTAAACTATACATAAAATAATGCATTTATCTTTGTGTATAACAACATGTAGTGGTTTAAAATGTAGGTATTTTGTCAGCAACACTTTTCGAGGTGAAACGAACCCTTCGTGTGACAAAATCTCAGAATTGACTGGACATCGATCCGTCTAAATTTGGCTCCACAATCCTATGTTCAAAATTTCAGCTCTGTAGGCCATCGAGAACCTACCAAAAACAGAGCTCAAAGATGTTCAACCTCAGAGTAAGTTAAATAAAAAAGGTTAAAAATTACACTACATATATTTGATAATTTGATGATCTCATAAATTTGGATATTATACGAAAATCAGATACGAAATTCACAAGTAAAATAAAACTACGAAACAAACAAACAACTATGTATTCCAAAACTTAATCTTCATTCGGCCTAAATCAAAATCCAAAAAGTTTTTATTTTTCCTAGAAAATGCAAACAACGAGCATCTGGTCCGCTTATCACTGTTCAATTTTCTAACGGTACACATGGGATTTCAATTAACTTTTCAAAAATTTAATTTCGCTCCCACCTCAAAAAAACAAAAACAAAATATCCTCACCAGTCGGAATACCATTTTAAAACCAGCCGAGTAAACAAAATCCAACAGCACCTGGGAATGAAAACTTCAAACAAAACGCCTCCCCCTCCCCCCGAAAAAAAAAATGATACAGAAAAATCAAAAACTAATACATAAAAAGGAATATACGTTCATCATTATCATCATGAAAAGGTAAACAACTCCCCCAATTAAATGAAAACATCCAATCAGGCTCATTTCTCATCTACTTTGTGTGTCTACAAACACAGCGGGCTTTATCTGCAATTTTCCATCTCCGAGGCAAACGATTGCGATGGGAGAGACGAAATGTTCTCTGAGGGATGCAAAGAAATGCAAAGGGCCAATCAGCATCCAGTCGAAGGTTTTCCTAAGCAAAAATGGCACCAAAAGTGCCATTGGGACTTCTAATCAGACTGCTGGTGTTTTCTTATCGTAAAATGCAAAAAACAAAAAATCAAACAAAAAACCAAACCCGTTCCCTTGCAAAGTGAAAACGATGTTTACAAACACAGAACGAAAAATGCCGTCTTATCATAAAAAAGTGTGTTGTCATAGCAAGAATAGTCATTATATTGTATTATTGTATTAAAAAAGTGATAGTAAAGAGAGATAAGTTTTTTTTTTTAATGTATGTATGTATATTATATTTTTTGTTAGTCTTCATTTGTGTCCAGAGTTTCAGTTTCTACATGTGTGTTAAGAGTTTCTCTATCACTGTAGTTTACTCTAATTCATAGGTTAGTCTAGTAAACTACAAACTGTAGGTAGGTTTACATAGATTAATCTGAAGGTTACTCTAGTTGTCTAGTACATAGTTTTTCAAATTTGTCCAATTGTTCAAGTTATGTTATTTTAAGTGCCTTTCGAATATATACAGTATATAACTACAAAGTAATTATGTTTCTGAGGATAGGAAATACTATTTTTTTTATATAACTACTAGTAAGGAAGCTCTATTTTATTAAGCAATTCATTGTTTTAGCCTATGTTACCTGGCAACATTCGCGGCTACTAGTCAATTTCAAATCAAAAATTACCCTGAGACCCTTTCTCCTTCTAATCGTGGGGTAATACAAGGCTCCTCACAAGCCTCCTTATTTTATTTTTTAATTGCCAATCAGATCCACGACTTACCTTTACATGCAAAACTATCAATGATGGCTACTTGTGTTTTTACTTGTTGTCATGGAAACATTCAACGCTCACCGAGTCACTTGAACATTTGATAATATACGATATTATATGCGTGTAAGTTAAACAAAATAGCATATAGGCCTAAATACAGCTCATACACCAATGACACAAAAAATAGTTTATGAATTATAAATAATTAGATGTAGGCCTATTGTAAATGTAGTATAAGCAGTAATCGTCCTCAACATTCATTCATCATTATGTTTCAACGATAACGATTTATGGCTGATAACATATGGCAATCTAGGGAAAACAAAACTAGCACGGAATAACAAACAAAAAAACTAAAAAACATGAACATTTATTTCCGCCATATGCATCACAAAAATCTGCGTAAATTAAACCTTTTTTATAAAAGTATACAAAAAAGTGTACACTTGTTTTTTTCATCCTTCTTCACTAAATGAACTTTTCTCATTAACAACTTTGCATTCCTTGAGATAGCGGTTAATTTTTACTGCAAAACGGCGGAATGAGGCGAGCGAAGAAAAATCTTATTTCCGCACAAAACTTAGTTTTTTTTCTCATATAAACACACACACATAGTATACATAATAAGAAAAACAAACATCGTAGTACGCAGCTTGTGAAATGATTTACATCCTGGAAACAATGGCCGTTAATAAACGTTAAATGCCCATCATTCCTACTGAATCTAGTACCAAGGTTACGATACTAATTAGAGCCATAACTAGCAAAAAAATAACACAGCTAGAGTGAAACATGTTAAATTTACAAGCGACATACAAAAATTAACACAAACCACACATAAAAAAATTATAGCGTACATATCTAAATTCTATTGTCTTAACATCATGAAGATCCGCACTATGAAAATCTCCGGAATCCGGGTTTTTCGTACATTACGATATATTGTAAATTATTCATGATAAATCTACAAGTATAATCTGTACATCGAATATCTACAGGATGACACAAAAGTTATAAGTTCAGTGTATTATTTTCTAACTCGTGAACTCTAACACGAGATCTGGCTTTTTACTTCGGTTCTCAAGAATTCCACTCCAGCACTGTCCCTTTTGGTTGATTGCGTTCTTTCATTGGCAGGTAATCATCATTTGCCATTGCCAGCCTAATTTTCGGGTTAAATTCCCACAAGAAATTGCCATTTCCATACCAAACACCTTGTTTCGGCTACCCATCGACCTAACAGATCGCATCATTAGCGTCTTGATTATACCGATAAATCTCACTATTCATTAACAAACACAACGCAAATGTTTTTCTCCGAAACATTACAAAAAAGACTAACCAACAACGGAATGAATTAAAACAAATTTCTTTTTTAATCAAGTAACGAAATACTTTGATGTGAAGTTCCAATAGGTGAAGTTGTAAACTTTAGAAACAAAAATACTAAAAAAACAAAAACAAAAAGAAAAGCATTTCAGAGGTTATCTAGTTAAGCGTAGGAAATTAAATTTTTCAACAAAAGAAAGAATAAAAATTGAAAGTGAAATAAAAATCAAGTGCGAAAAGCTCGCACATGGGTTTCTAAATGAACGTGTTGCAGATTGAACGCTGAACTGAAAAATGGCGAAGAAGAAAAAACGTTTTGAAAACGAAAAGAAAACACAGAGAGAGACCAGCAACAGCAGCCCAAAAGGGTTGCACATGCAAATCAAGGGTAATTAGGCCTAAATAATGGATGGCTCTCGTTAGCCGAGTTGGTGAGACAAATGAAAATGTGACACGATGCTCTTGCGAATTTAAAACAAAAGTGTAAAAAAAAATAAAATAAAATAAAATAAATAAAAATTCGCAAGGCAAATGTTCTTTCTTTTCAACTTGTTTCAATGTTGTTTTTTTTAATGTACCGACCCATTCCGTGTAGCATCGTTTGCTCAATCTTTTGTCTTCTCGACTCATTTTTTATTCTGTGCTTTTCATTTCCCGTTAACTTGTGCTTAATTCGATGCGCTTACAACTCATTACGACTGCACAAGATAAAAAATAATTTTTTGTTTTTTAAAAATAAGATAAATGGCTTAGTTTCTTCATGGCTTTTGAAAAACTCTGCAATTGTAAATTTCCGTATCAAGGAGCATAGCAAAAATAAATTCTTATTTTTCACAACATCCAACTATTTCGATATACTCAATTTTTAAAAACTAATTTAGTTGACACCCTGTAATTTACAGTGGATAGTTTTTTAAATATTATGTTGTAATGTCATGCGTCGAACTAGCTTCGTTAGGAAAACAATAAATATTATTATTTTTATTATCATTATTATTATTATTATTATTATTATTATTATTATTATAAAGTTAATTTGTTATTTGTTCAAATTTTGTAATTTGAACAAAAAACACAACTATAGATTTTTAGTTAATATAAATGAAAAACCCAAACAGTGTAGAACGCTTAAAATACACACGGCATATAACTTGACAACGTGAGTGTAAACAATACATTATGTTACCATAGCAGCACGAATGTAAACAGTGAAATAACTTAAACAAAATTATAACAACGATCGTCCCGTGCTACGGAACGGTAATTTACTAGTTATATTGTTTGTATTCGCTTCAATTGTGAGTTTGTGACCATAGAATTTAACGTATACTGTCATCTACAATCAATTATGAAAATAATACTGTATAGTCCAATGTACCAAAAAATGCATAACACGAGAATCGCATAAATAAAAAAACCCGCATAAGTCAAATGTAAAAAAAAAATCGCATACAAAACTAAAACCGAAAATTGCAGTGATCAAAAATGGAATTGCTCAAAACATGCATAAATTGAATTACCGGTACCGAATTACTGAAATTGTATAAATTATAATTCGCGTGAATCGAAACATGCAGAAAAAACAAAATTTGCATTATATATGTACATACAGTATACACTATCTGTATATCACAGTGAGATAAAGAGTAGGCTTAAAATATTTTTAATGTACTTGTTTTTCAATAATTGAAGATTTTTAATATATTTTAAAAGTGCAGTATTTTTTTTTATATATCAATATACACAATCTGTATATATAGGCCTAATATCTATGTCAGGTGCAATATCTCCATTAAACTTAAATAGCTTTTAAAATAAGCTATTTAAGCAAGTGAATTTTGTGAAAAAAGGTAAAATTAAACACTATTAATAAAACATGCCTTGATTGTCAATAACACTAGAAAAAAGTTTAAACTTAGTTACCGTAACTTGTGTATGTTGAAACAGTAAATGGGTACTCTATTTTTTGTTTGTTTGTTCAATTTTGTTAAATTGGATATAAACATTTAATTTGAGGTCACATCACACACACATAGCTGATATAATATGTATATATAAAATATTCATGTCTATCCTTTGTGCATATAACTGGACACAACCATTATAACTGTAAAACAGTAGCAAAAAAAAGTTTAGTTTTTAATGATTAGCCAACCTAAACTTTTCGTTCATTGTCATGCTAAAGATGTGGGGTCCACACAAAAAAAAACAACAACTAACATTGCTACCAAATTATTATTATTATTAATGACACGAAAAAAATCATTTCTAAATGATACTTCCGTTCAGTGACAACAGTTATAATTTTTTTTTTCAAGAACCTTTCAAAACCTGAAGGAAATACTAAAAAATGTGGCAAAAAATTTTCTTGACAGATGACCATTTATTTTCTTTTAATTTTCGCGAATCGCAAGCAAAAAAGGTATTTTCAATTGAATAGAAAGGAAATACGAATGCGTTTATTTAAGCACGTGTCTGATTATAATTAGACACTATTTGCAAAAAAATGTTGGAAATTACTAAAAAATGAGTTGATTACGCTACATCCGTAATAATTATAGAAAAAAAGAATCAGCACCTGACTATATATACACAAAAGGTACATTTCTAATATAAACTGATAATGAATATTGAATTGTGTTTTACATCCTGAACAGAAGCTTGAAAACAGTTAATTATAAACTGCATACCCAGCACATTTCGTTTTAAGAACTGCCATTCTGTAGGCTACAAATGTAAAAAAATAAACCAAAATTAACTAATAACTATCCATACATAACATACTGTTCTAATAGTGAAAAGTTATGCTATAGGTGTCGTAATAGAATTACCAGGTAACCCGTGCTGTAACACGGAAGATCAATGTTTCAATTTTATATGAGCTATATTCATTACTGTTTGCATTTGTGTTGTTATGGTAATATAATAAAAGATATTACTGTTTACACTCGTTGCTATGGTATATTCTCGTGGATTTAAAAAGTTATACTACGCTGGCTAACAGATAACTAGGTTTTTATTTATATTGATTTTTTGTGTTCGTTACATCTTTCGTATGCTTAGAAGTTTTTTCAGCAATTTCTAAGCAATTTAAAAATTGCTTAGAAGTATTTTCGAATGTGTCAAGTGTGATTCTTCCTTTCTAACGCATAATTTCGAGCAAATCAACAATAGGTGCAAAGATATTACTGCAAGAAGTGTGAAGTGTCTCATAGACGATTTGTCCCATCCGAAGGCAAGTTCAGATCTTTAAACGCGTTTTCCTCGAAATTGTAAAAATGTTATTACTTAACACCCTTTTACAACCAGGCCCTTCAATTTCATTCGCGGTCAGTAGTTTTTTTCTTAATGATAATTTTCGTTATAATTATAATACATGTCGATACCATGATATCCCGAAAAAGTCCAAGTATAAACTTAAATATATGCTAACATTCAGAAAAATCACATTATAATCAAAATAGTGTCACAATTTTAGTGTAAAAATGACGAAAATATTCAACGATACTAAATTTAAAGATATTCGGCAAAACAATACTTAGCCTATGTGGAATCTTCAATACAACTTTACAAACACGAACATTTCATATATATATATATAGTATACTATAATATACTATATTTCATACTGTATATACTATACTGTATTATACTATAAAGTAAACTTTAAGCATATACGTATTCATTTTGATCAAAGTAAAATCGTGAAAATGGAAAAATAAAATATATTTCTCAACCAAAGTACCGTATTAGTATTATTACTGAACTATAAAAGTACCGGTATTTCATTAATAAAACGTGCATCAGCCATTGGTAAATCGAGGTATAGGTTAGATTTTTAACAATATACTCAGCAACAACAAAAAAATCAAAGATCGTAAAAATCGAAAACCATATGGTCCGTGGTCGTCACAATTCGAAAAATGCATAAAACTTAATCAACGTTGCAAAACACCCCAATATGTAAAACAATTGTACAAAAGAGCGTTTGGTACGGAACACGTATCTCCCTACCAAAATGCACCCATAATGAAAAAAGACAATTGTGGTAATAACGGTAGCCCTCGTTATAACTACTGCCGCACTCCATAAATCTCGCCTCCTTTCACGAAGTTATAACAATAACAATATGCAACTGATGAAAACCAATGGTTACCAAACGACCCCTCTGACCCTCCAACTACGGGACTCTGTTCTTCCAACCATGGGACCTTCTAAATACAGCATGCGGAAATGGCCATTGTCAGAGCCGAAAATAAAAATTAAGAAAAAAAAAACCCGCAGCTGATAGGAATTATATTCTTCCTCGTATGTATCCCCCAAGTCTTCCGCATGCGTTTACTCTAACCCCCTCCACCATTCTCTCCATTCTTTTCGCTGCTTCTGCTTCGCTTTTCTACTATGCAAACCGACACCCAAAGGAGTGCTAAAGACAAAAGCTGGTGCGGACGTTTCTAATCTGGGTCCTAAATAGGCCCATCTCGCTCGTATTCTCATGTCGGGGGAGGAAGTGGGGGAGGTCTTCCTTGCTGCACGCAACACTGGCCTCCATAAACGCAAGAGGCCCCTGGCCACACTGTCCTCGCAAACCCTTTGAGCCCCGAATATTCAGCGTTGTCGTACACCCCCCTTCTACTTCTTCCCCACTTTCTCTCGCAACCTGTTTGTCCAGAGGCCCATCTAGCCCTTACGGTGCCAGTTACGAGCTTTCCAAAACAAAAAGGTCCCGTTACCCTCGTCAACCCTTTCGTAGGTTCTCTCGCTGCTAACCCTTTCATTCCGCTACAGGCGCTTTGCTGGGGTGTAGGATGTGTTAAAAATCGGACGACTAAATAGAAGGAATGGTATGGACCCGCGTGGGAAAACTCTGCCCCGTAACCCTTTCAATGCAACCCTTTGCTTCCAGTCGAGGAAAAGAAAGTGAAAGGGGGGCGAAAGGACCCTTAGATACACAAGATGCAAGATCCAGCGAGGAGTTTGTGTGTATGTGTGTGTGTGTTGCAGCGCATCTCGCAAGACCGAGACCAGCTTTTCCCAACAACGTGCCTCGGGGCTATTGATAAAAACAGATGGCCAATCTATGAAATGTAAAAAAAACAAAAAAAAACTCGCATTTAACACTTCATAATCGCAAAGCGGGTTGCTGCCAGTTTGGTTCCACAAAGAAGACACCAGTGGACCTTAAGGCTGCTGAGATTGCGACCAAAAAAGAACCCGTCTCAAATGGTTTTACAAGGAACGAACTTAAGCAAAAAAAAACAAAACTACATAGCTCAAGTCGGCGATTATTAATTACGTAGAAATCCATGTCTTGTAATGGACAATAAGGACCTAGAAATTTTTTTAGTGATTACTGACGAATTATTTCAGTATTTGTATTAAAGTAAACATCTACTACTACAACATGATTAAATTATACAGTAAATCCGTAAATGAAACAAGCAAGCTTTGCTTATAACCATCAGAAAAAAATGTTATAATACCGTAAACTGAATGGTTTACTTGATGAAACCAAGTTTTGCGTATGCCATAAAAAGTAACGTACACTCTTTGTATCCAATAGATCGAAATCCTTATATCTAGTTACTAATACATCAATAAAAATATAAGATTGTTGAAAATAGTGATAGACTACCGTAATATTTTTGTAGCTAAATTACTAGTGTTTTCCATAACACTTTCTGAATTTGATATTTCGCTTGCAAATATCTTATGCTTGCATAAAACTAAGCCTTATTCTACTTATGTTTAAGTTCAGCAGTACATTAATTTCAACAGACTCATTTAAAAAAAAATAATACAAATTAAACATATTTGACGCACAACTGCGAAATTTAAATTTCCATAACACATCACCAGAATAAAAGATGACAGAAGTGTCAAACACTCTTTTGTTAATTATATAATCACAAAACACACACACACAGGTTTGTTTTCACATAACAGTTTTTTGTATAAAATCCTAGTTATCCAATACACACACAAACTCTCCCTCTCTCTTTCGTACTTCACGTTTGAGGATCTCGAAAACTTTGCATATTCCATTCCAACACATTCCCTTGAATCCACAATGATGATGATGGCAGCAATGATGATGATGATGATGATGATGATGATGCAAAAAAGGGTCACAAACAGGAACGGCCTATGGGGGGTATTGTGCAGTGGATGAGGTCAAGCTCAGCTTCAAAGGAGTTGCGGGCCACGCCCGAACCATCTGTTTATTCGCTTGCAAGAGGACGTCAAAGGGGATTTGGGTTTAGACCTAGCAGGGAAAGGCTTTTGGCCAAGCAACGAAGAGAAAGGGGGTTTAGCGAGTGGCCATGGCCTCCCACCATTGGTCCAGGGGTAGGGACGGAAGGGGTTGAAACGAGGAAGCGTTAGCGAAAAGCAGTCAATAATCTTAACCATGCTCAAGCAGACAATGCTGCGTTTGCTGCTGCTGCCGCTGTTGTTGCGTCGATGGACATTGCCAACACCCCCATGGGCGTCCTGTTTGCTTTCAATATACTCGACACTTCTCAAGGGGGAGGAGGGGGATATTTTTGTGGTGGCAAAGAATTTCCGCTCAGCTTCACAAATAAGCCCAGCAAGAAGAAAAAAAACATAGCAAAATCTTGGGCTGCGAATTCTTTTAAAATTGACACGAGATTGGGGGTGTACACGGGAGATGGCGAAAATATAACAGCGACCAATTCGTGCTATGTGTTAGTCAATCCATTCCAAATGAAATCAAGTAGGCTACCGTAACCCGACTAATGTAATGAGATATCGAAAGGTGAAAGTTCTGATTTTGCCATTACACGTACCGGTATCGGTATGTATTCACCATAGCATGACAAAATTATAACTACAACATACGTTTGGTTTGAAAATTTTATTTCACTTCAAGTTGAACTCAATAAAAAAGTATTACACCAATGATGATTCAAATTTCTGTCATGGACCTATCGGGTTAGAATTATAAAAGATTGCACCTGATCTAAACTGATATATACAAACACATATTAACTATTAGATGTAATATAATTATACAAAATATTCTTACATAAAACCATTATTTTAAAGATAATCTGGAAAAATGTTATACATATACTATTTAAACTAAGCATTTTGCAAACATGCCTAGTTTAAGTTTAACCAGTTTAACAAAACTGTACGGTATGGTGTATGTATAAAATAAGACACCCTTTTATTATTGAAACATAAGTTTATATATTAAATTTGTACCCCATGCTGTTTGATTAATGTCATAAAAATAAAGGGTCATAAAAATAAGTATATATTATAGATGTGTATAAATTGTGTTTCGTATCACCGTACCCATTTTCACAAAATAAACCTCATAACTTTTATTTTAAAGGTTACGAGAGTTGAGTAGCGATATTAAACATGGCATAGACGTCGAGAATAAAAAAGCACCGTATGTGTATAAAACACAAGATTTTAAAAGTGTAGAAAAATGTTTTAAAAAAGTCTGCAGTCTTTAAAATTGGTGGCCTTTTATATGCTACGAAATTACTCACGTGGACCAAAATGAATGCGACATTGCTCATTTAAAATCTTACTCATAACAATGCAGTGGCAAATGTTAAAAGTGAAAGTTGTATAACTTTAAAATGAAAATACGATATACGTCTCGGCTGTTTTAGTGAGATTTTAAGGTAAATAATGTAAGCAGTCTAGTGATTGAAAGTTGCACATTTTATAAGTAGTTTTTGAAACAATATTAAAATAATTCATATAACTCATATTTGAGCCGTCTGAAGCCAATGGGAACTAACTATAAAATTTGGTTATTATTGGTCTAATATTACATACACCCATTCTACATTTTACTTACAATAAGAACTAACATTTATTGTTCACGTGAAAGTCATGTAAAGCAAAAATAGCCTATGACTACGCATAGGTCCTAATGCTTAATTCGATTCAATTTTCTCAAAATATGAAAAATGTTGGTTAGTTTCCTTTGGCGTCAGACGGCTCATTTATCACTATAAAATCAAAATTATTTTTACTTATCCACCTATCCATTTAAATTACACTTTCACTACCCAACATCACAAAAATCAATAAGAATAAGCTACATCTCATGTTGTTGTAAATTTACATTTTTATAATGTATCATTATCATTCTTCAACCAATTTGGGCTGGCATGAAAAGCCACAAAAGACTAACTTCTACTTGAAAATTACTTCCAGACCAAAATTCGAGGCCGTGTACACCATCTACTTTTCTCTAGCAAAACTAGAGCTTCCTGCTGTTGGGGTGATGCGTGGGCGAAAGCGGTGGGCCATAAATCGTGCGATGCGCTCAACGTTCCTCAATGAAGGGGAGAGGGGGGGGGTGACGAAGAGAAAACGAGAACTGCTCAAGAGCGAAACGAAGCAAAGGGTTGGCGGAGAGAAAAGTTCTAGTAGTAGTAGTAGTGGTGGTAATAGTAGTAGTAATAGTAGCACTAGTAATAGTAGTAGTAGTAAGAGCTACTACTACTAGTGCGTCTCGAGCAAGTGGTGGTCCGAGCAGCATCTGAGCGAACAGCATCTCGTACGATTCCAAGCATGAAAATCCATGCGTGTACAGTCCCTCAGCCTTGCCCGGTTTCCTGGACCCACTGCTGCTGTTGCTGCTGCTGCTGCCGTGCATAAATTAAGGGGTCCCAAAGCAAAGGCGCTCGCTGCTCGGATTCAAAGGGCTGCCGGGGGAATGCAGGGAACCGCATATGTCAAGCCATCATCCTCGCCTGAATCAGTGACCAAGTGGGAGCGGGAGCCTCAATAAATCACGCGGCCGAGCAGCTACGCCCGCTCGCATGGAAGCAAAGGGTTAGGCGAGGAGCTGGCCTGGCCGCCATCTTAAGCAGTTCCAACAATGGAAGAAGAGAGGAAAAGAGAAAGGAAGTGGAAAGGAGGGGGGAGGGGAGGGGATGAAACGTAAAGGGGATAATGGAAACGAGGTGGAGAGAGAAGAAGATTTCAACGAAAAGAAGGGGGGGTATAACTGACTACACAGACCAACTAACTGGACTCTTCTCTGATGATGATGATGATGATGAGAATGATGATGATAAAACAAACACGCAAATGGAAATACAAATAAATACCCAACTTGGTCTTTCATCTTGGAATCTTCAGGTGGCTGCACTCATTAAAGTGTTATGTTTCTTGATATTATCTGTTATATAATAACTATGTCTAGAGTCTACCACTACCTAAACAGCAAAAAAAAAAGTTTGTCTAAAATAAAAATTTTACAAACAAAAAAGTAGGCCTAAAAAAAGTCGGCTATAGCAAATGTTGATGTCACATGTTAAGAAGATGTCGTTTATTAAAAATTAAATTTTACATATATTTTGATTGTTGGTGGTTCGTTTAATCGATATTACTGTACACTGTATATACAATATACATAAAGTGCGTATAATATACACAATGAAACACATAGTGCGCCCATGTGAAGTTCATTGAAAAAACAACAATCGATTATCGTTTGATACGAGATACGAAATCGCCATAGTTGTCTATCTATAGTTTATAGCTACATCTATCTAATCGCTAAAGTATGACTATAATAATAATAATAATAATAACGAACATACTCTTCTAGATAAGCATTAGTTGTATGTTCAACTATTAATAATGACATAGTTTCAAAAAATATTGTTTTTATAATTAGCATCAACGCACGTCTAATTTTCATTGCAGGCGAATACTAGGGTTTAGTTTATCGGTAATGCATTAGTCGGGTCAGTTCACATAGTTACTCGAGTTGAAAAACACTCGACAGCAGAAAATACTGCTCTAATCTATTGTTTTCTTATAAAGAAAGAAAAAAAAACCCTTTTTCAAGCTTGTTTACGTTCTTCCTAGCAACCCGTGCAAAAACTTATAGAAAACTTTTCATCCTCATTGACTTTGCACAAAACCAATAAGACCCCCCCTGGTGGTATTAATCAGCTAAGTCACGTTTGCGAGAGAAAATGTCAATCAAGCAAGTAAAATGAATTCCCACTTTGCCATCCGACTCAACGTCTTGCTGATTAATTAACACTACAAAAATATGATCTAAGAACGACAAGCAACTCTTTTAGGGACCGGTGTAATTAAAAGAGATCAAACGAGGCAGTCATTTTAAACTTCCATCGTTGAACTACAGTTATTTTTTATTTTAGGAAAAAAATTTTTTATCTTATATTTCAACATCTTTCAAAACACAATGATAAGTGAAAACGTGATTTTATCGAGAGTAGTGTTGACAAAAAATCGGACATGTTTACGACATTTTCAATATATAAAAGTTGACAACATCACTGTCAACATAAAAGTAAGATAATTGTAAATTACCAAATATTTAATTTTAATTTTCAACTATCCAAAAAGCAAAAAGTACCAGTAAGTAAACTTAGAAATTATCAAATGTTAGCCCCCAATCAGTGTAACAAACAAACAAGATCATAACCGAATTAAATAGTAACCTAAGAGCTCCAAGTCTTGACATTACCCTTCATTAACTAACCCTTTATCTAGAAAACTTGATTAATTTTGTAACCAAATTATCACACATACTACAATGAATGCATACCTAGCCCAATAACACAAACTAACAAATAGTAACCATAAAAAAATTTCAATTTCAATCAATACATCAGATGATTGTAAACACCACACAACGGTTTATCAAAATGATTTTTGTTAAAAGTTACCGTTTCAAATCGAGGAAGCTCAATGTTTGATCTCGTCCATCGTCCTCACCATGTAGAGGTTATCATTGATTTTTCCTTGACCTTCTCTAAATGCAAGTGCCAAAATATAATTCTAAGCCCACAAACCATTCTCTTCCCAACCTCTTCCACACGATTTCATAATTACACAAACAGTGGTCTCGAATAACTGCACGTTTCGATTATCCAACCTTTAACGCTATACCCTACCTAGTCGGAAGTCAACGTTTCGAAACAAGTAGCCATCATATCATTTAACCTAACATAACAATTTCGCCTGACTTTATTTCGCCCCCCTCAAAATTGCTGTAAAACAACCGACTTTACACCTCAAAATGGTAAATCATTCAAAATTCAACGTTTTTTCATTCGTAAAAATAATAAAAGAAGACAAGTAGGCCTACATTAAAAATGCTATTTAAGCATACTCTTTATATATCGGTACTGCCATATACGGATATATTGTATGTAAAAACAAAATATCCATTTTTGATTTCTGCATGTTTCGATTTATGCGATTGTTGAGTAATTCGATATTTAATTTTATGCGAGTTTTGAGTAATGCTATATTTTTTGGTTTCTGGAATTTTCTGATTTATTTATTTTAATATGCGATTTTATACATTGAACTTACGCGGTTTTTGTTATATGTAAAAGACTTATGCGATTCACGTTTTATACGTTTTTTGGTACATTGGACAGTAGCTATACGTTCAATTCCTAGCTCACTCACAAATTCACAAAGGAAGCTAATACAAAAAGTATTAAAACTCAACGATTTTGCTCTATGAACTAACATTTAATCGCAGTGTTACTTCCTATACGCTAATTTCACAGAGTGGTTCTTTTGAATCGTACCTCTCTCTCACTCACTTACAAACTCACAAACTCATAAAAAAAAGCTAATACTGTATAAAGAGTATGAAAAGCGAAGTATTAACAGATTAGGCCTAAATGTTTTCGTGGTGCTACTAATTACATTACCTACCGTAAATATAGAGTACACACTATAACATGATATAGTTCATGCAATTCTAATGTACTGTATGTCCAAATGGTATACATGCCTAAACTGAAATGTATAACACTTTAACTATATCACACTATGAGTAATCTATTCTATTCTATCCAGTATATGTTATTCACATTATAGCGTATTCTATGTATTATGTATAACTACATTGCAATCTACATTAGCGAACAAGGAACACTAAATTATGTTCGATTCATGCGAGATTTACCGTTCTGCGAAACCGCTCATTAATATATCGCATATCAGAATTCTCATAAAATGGAAAAAAATAAAATACAGTTGAACAATTCTAACGCGAGGGCTAGCATTTGCGCCACACGTGTCGTACACATTGTGGCAGTAAATAGACAGGTGCAGAAGGGGGTTCATTCACTCGTACACCATTTCACAGAATCGCATACTAGCGAAATTTTTCTCACGTATAAGGGGAGAATTTCTTTCATCGCACAACAGCGAAATCACATAAACGGGAAATCGTATATTTTGAAAACTTGATATGATCTAATTGCGCTGTGCAACAACACAGGCATTTTTTCGGTTCATTAGCTTAAAAATGTACGTTTCGCACTGCTCATTTTCAATGAATCGCTCAATAACAAGCTATTTTCAATGAATTTGGCATGTTTTGGGTCGAATCGCTTGAAAAACCTACGGTTCGCATTAAGTCTATCTCAAAGACTAATTCAACGCAACCGTTGAAAACATTGTCAAGCAGTTATACAGGAAATATTGGAATGTTGTATAGGACACCCTATAATAGAATGCAATTTGAATGCCATCACGCAAAGTTTCTGTAAAAAAATAGTTAAGTACAAGATGAAGCACATCAAACGATAAAAATTTCCAATCATGATTGGATTCAATTCTTTGGCCAAAAACTATCGAATAAAGTCACTCCACAAACAATAGCTTCATCATCGTTGTTCAAAGACAACTGTTAAGTGCACACTAACCCGTTCACCTTATAACTAATTCAACATGTTGTTTGCATTTAATTGGGTATAAAAAAAAACGCCACAAGAGCTTCACAATACGATTTGGCAGTGGAAATAATTAATCAGCTTACCAAGTCATGTGACATTTGTTTCGTTGCAATTTTCAACGAAAATCGAGTTTTCACAAGAAAAATTAGGAGCAAACACGATAAGAAACGTTACATCGCCAATCAAACTTGGCTACAAGGTGTAAATAATACCGCAAGTTTGATTTCGTTTTGTTTTTAAAATTGTCCGAATACATCGTGAAATACTCTTTCAGCAGCAGTAGTAACAAATCTTAACAAAATTCACCCACAAACAATAATGCAAAATCGAATATATTAAAACTTGCAATTTTAAACCTGAAATCTCCTTAATGAAACATCATGATTTGTTTCGATTTCAATAAATGTCACGTTCGGCTTCGAAAACAGATTAATAAATCATTTGCCGTACTCGAATTTTAAAC
This sequence comes from Cryptops parisi, assembly GCA_034695005.1. NCBI lineage: Eukaryota > Metazoa > Arthropoda > Chilopoda > Scolopendromorpha > Cryptopidae > Cryptops > Cryptops parisi. The sequence continues at coordinate 25,494 of JAQIWH010001524.1, forward strand.
TGCATTAAATCATAAAACTTCTACCACACACACACATTCGCCTATCTATATTCAACTTTGAAAATGGAAACAATCATTAGTTGATTAGTGCCAAAGAAATCGAAAATAGATTTGATTCACATACACACAAAAGAAGTCCCATAATTTAAGTAAAGAATGAAACTTTTATTTAGTAATTTCAAATTCGATGTCAACCTCGTTTTGATAAAATTGGTCGTTAGATATAGATTCAACTTTAAATTTACAATATTAATGAAAATTCGGTATATGCTCTGCATGAATGTTCGATATATGAGTTTAGTTTGTGTATATCTTTTGCTATTAAACTATAAGTTTATCACGTATGATGGAATCCGCAGATAATGTTATCAATCGGCTATTGTTATCATAATCAGTCGGTAAACTAAAATAAATTTACTCTAGAATACTCTAGAATATAAAATTTCATAAACCAGGTATCGGTAGACTCCACGAAATAAATGTTATTTTGGTTCAAAGAATAAACTATCAAAAACGAGTAAAAGATTTATTTTTCAAAATTTACAATCTGTTATTTTTATAACTGTTGAATGTTTGATTTTTTAAGGCATTTTTGTATTGAAGTTATACAAAAATAAATATTTGATTAAAGTATGTCTTAACGTAAATTACAATAAAAGTAACTTCCATGTAACTTCAATTCCATGTAAATTGACAGATGTTTTCCCCCGATTAACACGATTCTTGTTTTTAAAAAGTGGTTCACATAATGACCCAAGAAACGCGTTTTTGCATAAATAGACCCCTAAATATACATATATATATACCACAAATGATTCAAATACAAAAATTTCATGATGTGTTTAAAAAATTTTAACTCTCCCACCATGTCACTAGTATCAAACGTTTACATCCTAAACTTCGGGAGTGTGGAATATTGATTTTTAAGTAACGTTCAAACCGTATTCGAATCATCAATATCCCCCCCCCCCAAAAAAAAAAACAAACATATAAATTCCCCTTCCTTAAAATCGAAAAATTCTGCGATCAAACGCGTGAAAATACATCATTAATTTTTCGATGCATATGTATAAACCGTCAACTTCACCAACCTACACAACTACCTTTCCAAGACTGGGTAAAAAGAGTACAAACAATGAATGACTGGCACGTTTTTACTAATTCATTCGAAAACTCCTAGAAATCGAAACTCTTGACCAAAAGAGCGAGAAACAACAACAAGGAGCTCCAAAACGCGAGACAGAGAGAGAGAGAAAACCTAAAACTCTTGCTATTTCCCCTCTTTTGCATTTGTAATCGGAATTTTAATATTGCCATTGGCGGGATGGACAATATTAGGTTCGCCAATGAGCAAACAGCCTAGTGCTTTTCCATGAAAGGAACTCGTTTTCCACCGAACATTAAAATTTTACGACTCCAAGAGAGACGAGAAAAGAGGAGATTGAAAAGCGTAAAAGGGGGAGAAACATGGAGGTGCAAGGAAGCGGGTGGCCGAAAACACAAAATGGCGATTGAGTGCAGCCTACACTTGCAAATCTTACCACCCGCAAGCTATTTGGCACCATTCGATGGTTCCTAGTGGTTTGGAGTCTATTATTTCGAGATAGTGACTGACCAAATTATAAAACAAAAAATGTATATATATATATAACTTAAATATAAAGTTGAAGCACTATAAATGCACTGTCATGATGTATGAAATATTCGTATGAAACGCCCCCAACAAAAATAAATACAACATTTAATTGTGTCTAAAGTGGTCTAATATCTAAAATCTTTAAGACTCCAAGATTTTAGTAAGTTTTTTGAAATTGTAATTTCCAAAATTACAAGTTTTTAATTTGTTTGTTTTTAAATTCACTATTCAAAAAGTAACATCTGATTGTGCATCAATTCTGAAAATTGATTCAATGTATACAATGTTGATTGTATAATTTATGGCTATGACTAAAAAAATATGAATACTAAATATGACAAAAAACTGGAATCACGTTATACGTCAATAGAAACTATTTTTAGGAATACGAAAATAATTTCACGTTTTATTTTGTTGTATAAATTTCTTTTATACAGTATTGTAAAAAAACGTTAATGCAGTGAAAAACTATCATAAACACATTTATACAACAAAAAAACATAAAATTAGTTTCGTATTTAAAGCAATTTTACTTCATCGGATTTCAGTGTTATACAAACATGTTTGAAAAATCTACTCTCTTATTCACATCAAATCCTAAATTTATTGCTGTTTATTTTATCTTGTGTTATACGTTTCATGACAAATTTTTTATTTAAAAAAAACTACAATATCTGTAAAATGAAATAACTGTATATTTGTTATAAATTTTGTTTTACCTCAAGAAGATGTTGAAATACAAGTTATAATACTAGAAATTTGTTTCATGATAACTCTGCAAATCATCATTAACTTGATGAATCTTAAGATGGATCATTATCACGGGAAACAGATCAAACATGGTAAGCCTAAATATTAGTTAAAGCAAGTAAGAAGCTAAATTACTAGAGTGAAGTTGGAAAACACTTAAAAAACGAATGAATAAAATGTCTCAAAATGAATTTAAACACCTGTTATTGATCAGATGAAATTGAATTGTGAAGTAGGCTATCCTAAAAATATAAAAAATATTTTTCCCTCTATATAGTCGGTTAAATAATATAAATTAGTGTTCTAATCATTTGTTACTTTGTAAGAAAGTCGCAATGTTAGAAAATGTTGTAACCTATAGTTTTAGTGTTAGTGTCTTAATTGAGAAAAATTGTAAAAATTTACAAATTAAACAAAAATACTGTATTGTCTTCGATACATTTAATCGTGTAAAAAATAATACAGTTAAGAATGATGTTATATTTTGAATTTTTCGCTTTTCTAGTTTGAAATTTTTTTAAAGTGATTTTATGTTCTTGAATTTAAGCCTAAAACTCAGTTCCCTTTTTAAATGAAACAACTTCTGTGCTGTTCAATAACATTACAAAAATAACATTAACTGTACACAATACAATACAGTATCAAGTTGACATTATCGTACTATTAAAATCGCACTGTTAAAAATCGAGTTGGTACCGTACATAATGAAAGCACTTAACGGCCATGTATTTCAGTATCCTCTATTCAAACTATCACGCTTTTCGAAATCCATGAAATAAAATAAAATAAAAAACCCAATGCTATAATAACAAACCACCATTGCGTTACATTATAAAAATGTTGATTTTTTCCTACGAAACCGACCTATCACACACACGAACTGGACATTTCGTTTTAATCCAATATTGAGCCGTAAAGGGGTTTTCCCAGAATTATATACACGAAACAACAACAAAAAATTAGCTAAGTCTCTTCATTAGCATGAAATTATCAATTCAGCGAGAATACTCTCAAGCATAGTGCGATTCGAGAACCATAATTAATATTCCCTATTTTTTGTTGTCTTTGGTCAGCATTAAACACAGGATGTTGACAGCAATACTCACCAGATGCAAATCAGTTACACTACCCTGTACAACCAAAAATACAGAGAAGTTGTACATAAAGAAACAATGGATACACATTTTCTAATGTACACTACTTCTCCGACTTTTTCGCTATCTTATCTACAATCAAATTTCAAATCAGATTTTCAAATCATCACGATTTGAAAATTTATACATATACACACAGGTATGGTACTTTCTATATTATTTAGTACTTCTTTGGTATGGTACTTGATATCTTTAAAATATTGCATCTAAGATAAGCCTTTCGATTTGTAAGATGTATCCATCAGTTCATGACTAATTCAAACGAATTATCATCTGACGACTAAATTCATCATCACAATTCAAATATACTCTCTTGTATATCGTATCTCTAGTTCTATAAAGAAATTTGTTAGTTTGTTCGCTATGGAATTCTGTATTTGTTATACAATTTACTTGAAAATTGGTATGCTAATGCATCAGGTTTTAAGATATTGTTAATGTTAGATTGTTAACGTCCGTCCTTGGTGACTCCTTTCTAAATTTCGTAACTATATTTATTATAAACATTATTAAAGCTCCGAAAGGAACAATATAAACAACACACAAAACACAACACAGATATAAAAATAATGATAAATGTCAATATTATGTTACTCTTAAGTTGCACATACGGTATTTTCCATATTACTAACTATATTGCTATACCGAACTATTGTACTACGACTTGACATAACAATCCTTGACTGAAAATATTGCCTCACTAAACTACCGAATACCCAGTTTAAACTACACATTAGAATTTCGTAACACGAATCATGATTTATTTAAACGAATTACAACCGAATACTAAGCATTTGTTGTGGCCTATAGTTAAACGCTATCAAACTATTTATTTACTAGCTCAAACTAGTAAACAATTACAATATGAATTAAGCATTACAAACTGGAGCAAGTGAGTAAACTGCATTTATTTTTCATATCTATCATTTTTGTTTATCATCATCGCCCTTGTTTGTACGCATACGTATTTACATTATATGTATATATATCATATACAGCACTTTAATACTCCGTTTGCAACATGTAAAAATTTAATCTTGTTGATCGCATTGATATAAAGTTGAAATATCAACCTACTCGATATTTATCGGAAAAATGTGTGTTTAAAGTAGTGTTTCGTGAACAGTTCAGCTAGATTATCGTGAATAATTTACGATGTTAGTGAAATTACAAGATGTAACAAATTGAAGCAGGTTTTTTAATAAGTTCAGTTTCTTCAGTAAAAAAATACCACAGCTTATAATTATGACAGTATTACGAAGTATTGTTAATACAATACATTATTATTTATAAAAAAATATTTCTACTTAAATGTTAAATATTTCTCTAAATTTGCAAACGTCAATTTTATTATAATTTAAGTCAAATAACTTGTTTTGAAGTGATTCATTGAAAACGTGCAGATCCCAGTGCGAAAAACAATATCTAGTTAATACACGAATTAACTAAAATGTATAGATTTTTAGTGAAATCTTTTAATATAAAACCCAGTAAACTAAAATAATGCAATTTGCAACAAATAGTTAAACAAAAAAACCCCAAAACTAAGTTTGGTTACCATTACCAAACATATCGAACTGTTCGATTGAAAAACATTAATGATGAGTTATCTATATTCGCTGTTTCCACACTACGGTATATACGTAATTATATACTTGTATATTCAACTAATTAATAGACACAAGCATTGTGTATGTAAATATGTATAAATAAGCAACCGTGAACGAACACTGAATGCGAATATTAAATGTGCATAGTGTATACTAACTAACTTAATACAAAATGTATAGAGTACACAAGTACTATTTTTGAATCTATATCGAAACGTGCATAATGTAAAG
>JAQIWH010001525.1:0-30871 GCA_034695005.1 Cryptops parisi
CACACACATCAACATTCCAATCTGCAGATAACCTAGTGTAAGGGTTCAATTAGGTGCTTGGGTTGGATGCTAATCTGCATAGCAGGTCATGTTCACTCGATATAAATAATAAAGCTGTTTGTTCACGTGATTAATAAAAGTTGTTTTTCCTACTGTAAACATAATAAACTACCATATAATTGAACGCATATGTACGTTTTATGTATATACTTAAAAAAATGTTATAGCAGAAGAACTGACTTTGAAGTTGTTTTTCAAGGTGCCATTAAACTTCTTAAGAAGGAAACGTTTTACATGAACAGACTTGATTACGTCATCATTAATTGTAACCCCTTATGAAAACTAATTAAAAAAACGATAAAGTGTTTTTAAATGCAAAAAATAGATTATAGAGAGTTTTCGATTTATACGATTTGCCTATTACGAGACAAGAGAAATTCTCTTAAATGTTCATTGAATCGATAAAGACAGCAAGTCAGTTCTTTTATACAACATAACTAAAAAACTGCATATCGTTACAGTAGCATATAATGATACTATAGTATTTCAAATAATTCTTATTGGTTATCATTATTCTAGTTGACCTTTAAACTAATATTCAAGTTTTTCTTTTGCAAAACTTTGCAAAGTCCTTGATGAATGGTCATTTGAGACAATTATCTTGGAACAAGTTTATTTTGGATTTTTTTGTCTTTTACCAAAATAAAAAATATTTATATATTCACAATACTTATTTTTATATACATATAAGAAAATATTGTAGCGTTTACTGTATAGTCGGTTTATACGCAAAGAAAAAATAATATGTTGTTGAAAGAAATTATTTAATTTCTGAGTAAGATTTGTAAAGTCGGTTTTTCCACAAAGACATATTTACAACGTATTGTGTATATAAATTATAACTCGTGAAACTTTACAAACCCTACTCAGAAATGAAGTCATTATATGTACATACACTCATTAGGTGTATAATAAGTAACAAAATGACTGATTTAAGCAATTCTAAATAACTTTTGTTGATGCAAGAGTGCCATTTTCTACTCATATTAGCAATTACAAACGACAATTTGTCTGCCCTTCACATTATAATGTAACTTAATAATGTTTGAACAATTAACATTCTTGTATAATAATTGTAACCAATCCAAATAATTACAAAATAAATATACATATATATATATATAAAAAATAAGGATAATTGAAATAAAAAATTGAAAATAATTTACTCCCAAACTATAGTTATTTAAGAAACAAAATAATTGATACAACAGATGATTCAACCTCGAAACATGTTATGGTGGAGTATTTGGAATAATAATAATAACGAAAACGTGAAAAACTTCCACCCAAACATGTCTGCCAAAGCAGATTGCATTGAAAAACTTTCTACAAAGATAACTTGGTCTAAATGGAACAGTAGTACTGGTTCACCTTTTTATGTTTTTATATTAATATTTTCACATTTATCTTTTGGCATCTGGTTCAACGAGCATTTTCGCCCACTCGTAGCCATTTCGGCTCATCTCTTGTCGCAATAAATTGAATCGAAAACCTTTTGTCTTTTGGTACGTAACCTACTTGTACCGTATGGACAACAAAAAAGGTGAAAAATGAAAAGAGTTTTATAATCATTTTGACTTTTGATTTAATGTTCTGTGACCAATTGTATGGAACATATAGTACTGCTAAGTGTACGACATTTTGTTGAATTAGAATTGACATATTCTACTGCATATACAGTTCTTGGATAAGTAAACAAGACTTCTAGTTATTCAGAATACTGGATTACCTTGTGCATCTGTAATTTTCCACAGATGGATGAAAAAACGCATTTTCACTGTAGAGTAGGTCCTTGACTTACACCTATTTGTAGTATGAGATTTGTAAATATGCGGAAACGTGAGACTGATATTTTTTTTTATATATGGGATATATTTTCCGTTTATGGTTAAAGTTGGTATTGTGTTCTATAAATATCTACTGTATACTAAAAATGTATAAATAATATCTATAATTGTATAAATAAAAAAATCCATAAATATACACACAATAAATGTAAAAATAAAATAAAATAAGACTATAAATGTGTATCGATATCACGTTACAGAAAGTCCATGTTTTCTGCTTGGGTTAGATTCCTACAAAAATTTCGCAATAAAGTATCGAAATTCCCAGAAAGTGGAAAAACTACAACACTCAAGACACTTGTGTACCACTGCAAAAAATCGCACAAGACCGAAATTTTTGTCAAGAATCTGTTATCTCGTCGCATATTAGCAAAAAATTTCATGTAAGCCGAGGATTTTTTGTATACCAGTATTTAATTATTTATTTATTTATTTTAACAATCCCTGAAAATCAAATACATTAAAAACAAAATCAAATGCGTGAATATGCTTGGCTAGAGCTTTGTTAAAATTGTGATATACATCAAGACTATTACTAAATACTGGTTGGAAATAATCAAGACTATTACTAAATGCTAATTTCTCCATCTACATAGTAATTGGCAAGTACACGTTTCTGTGTGTGTGTTGTGTGTGTGTGTGTGTGTGTGTGTGTGTGTGTTGTGTGTGTGTGTGTGTGTTTATCCATATACACTCCTAGACAGAACACTTTATCGATACGAAATTACTACAGGAAATTCAACAACCCCTTTCCACGGTTTCAAAACAAAATAGCAAGTAATTTAATAATAATATATTAAAAACCATTTTTAAAATAAAGTAAAGTTTTTATTTTAAAGTGCACTAAACAGTAGAAAATCAACTTCTCTTCAATAACCAAACAAGTTTCATACACACATGACAAAAGATAAAAGCGTGGGCTCTTATTCTAATTAAATTTGAAATGTTTCAAAAACTTTAAAATTTGTAAACTTCGCATAATATACATGTGTATGTATGTTTATTTACAACAATGAGAAACAAACATGTGGTTCAGAGCATCAGCAACACTCTGATGCTCTGAGTGTTGCTCTTTTATCTTTTGTCACACACACGACAAAAGATAAAAGCGTGGGCTCTTATTCTAATTAAATTTGAAACGTTTCAAAAACTTTAAAATTTGTGAACTTCGCATAATATACATGTGTAAGTATGTTTATTTACAACAATGAGAAACAAACATGTGGTTCAGAGCATCAGCAACACTCTCCCTGAAAAAAAATATGACTTTTCACGTGCCAATAGTTCCGAATTGTAACGACATTGATTCCTCAAAATTTGATACATTCAATCGTCGCACGGGACTAAGCTGTGCACCAAATTTCAAGTCCACACACAGAACCCGATTAAAAAAAATAACATCTACGATTTAAAACATTGAAACTTTTAGAAAACCGTTTTAAACGTCAGGCCAAGGTAAATTTAAACTTATAAAAATTCACGGGTTTCACTAATCTAATTCTTTATCTATTTAATATAGGGCTAGTTTTCTATATCTAATTTTCTTAGATACGATATATTCAATAATCGAGACTAAGCTGTGCGCCAAATTTCAAGTCTCTACAAATAGAACCTGGTTAAAAAAAATGACATTTACGAAACATTAAAACTTTTTGAAAACCGTTTAAGATGCCAGGCCAAGTAAAATGAAAGCTTATAAATAATTCACCAACTTATTACTGGTTTCTGTATCTAATTTTTCTCAAATACGTTTGATCACGACACTATTTACAACACAACTAAAAGTAATTCCATACAAACACGATATCAATCACCGCACTTTATGACCAACAGCTAAACCAATTCTTCAAACAACAACAACAAAAGTTTCCTGTTTTATCTTTGTTTCAACTTTAATACTAATAAAAAGCCTCCGGTCCACAACTTGCACTCATTTTACCTGTCTTAATTTTTTTTCCGTCTATTAATTCAACTTTTTCACTCTCCACTTGTTTCTCTCCACGTTTACTATTCATCACCAAATCGACCTGTTTTGTACTAGTACAACTACGTCACCACAAAAAAAATACTACATATACATACTTATATATAAAACTATAGTACAGGGTTTGCAATGAACCTCCAAAAATATTCCTGTTCTGCACAGTTCCCAACCTTTTCCAAACGTTTCCCTTGCCTAAGGCAAAAGTAGCACTGCGTATGCGCCATGGCACCAAACTCTGAGCGCGGCCAAGTGTGCTCCTTTAGCAGATGATGATTTGCACCCAATCTTGGAACAGGTAGGTTTTGGTCGTTAAAAAAGTGCTAAGTTATTGAAAACATATTAAGAAAAGGATCAACAATCTATGTTATAATATATATGTATACCCTTTGGATACCAAAACTATGGGTTAGTGATGGAATACCAAAATTGCTTCAAGGAGACACTACTGACAATTAATGTCTGGAGATACGTTTGACCGGTTTGACATCCGCAAACAACAACTTGAGTTGATGTACCATTAAACAGAAACACGAGAAAGGTCAGTTTAATTTCCAGCTTTTTTTACTTTTATATTAATACTTAGTATATATCTCGAAAATTTCAAGAAAAATTAATGTGTAACATAATGTTAATTGTGATACTTCTAACTATAGTTCTTTAAGTAGTACAGTAGTAGTAATGATAATAAGATGAGATCACGACTTTACAGTTGATGACACAAACATATAGGACAAGTGGTGCGTGTGATACGCTATTATTAAGAATACATAAAAATGACAATGTGCGTAAATTGCATTGTACTTACTGTACGTTAACTGTTTGACTATCTTGTTTCGTTGTGTTGTTAAGTGGTATAGAGATACTGTAATAGTAACAAAAAAAAATATCAATAGCTACTCCAATAAGAAAAATGAGAATTTAGTTTAATGTTAACTATGGTTCATGTAATACAGTAAAATCCGGTTATTGTGATCACTTTGGGATTAGTGCTTTTTGATAATGATGATAATAATAGCATTAAAGTAAAACACTGTATTGGGACCGACTGATAATAATAACAATACCCGACTGATAATGATATCCGTGATTTTAATAATCGGATTCCACTGGACATCCCAAACTACATAAGTAATATGTTTTCTAGGGATTTTCTTGTAACTTTTATAAGTAATAGTAAATTTTTTTTACAAAATCTCCATATTAAACACCATATTAGTTTTTTAGACACCCTGTAATATGGTTCTTTTGTCGAAATCATTTAAAAATAATCGGAATAAAAAGCTCGATACCAATGTTTATTGCATGGAGACTTTTTGGATACCCTATAAATCCCATGTATACATAAAGCTATATATCGCTATATACATAACTAAAGTATATAGCGATGTGTACTAAATTACACATATTCAACATTTCTTGTCACAATGTATGTTACAGGCAGCATATTACGCAGGTAAGCATTTATTGTATAAACGTAAATATTTCTGAGATTGAAATTCCATCTACCAAAGGTGTGATACAGGGTTCTAAATTATTCAACCTGTTCTACAATATCTTTATGTCATTCATCACTAAACTGTCACTTACAGGTATCATGTTTATCTATATACTGACGATTATTTTATTCTGTACTGTGACAATCCAATACTTTGTTTATCACTTAAATATGCATGCCATGTAATCGTTACTGAAAATTATACCCCGTATAATCGTATATTTATAAGACACATTATAAACTATCAATACAATGTAAAATTTCTCCCATTCTCATAACAAATTTAATATTTTGATATATACAGTAGTCACTGCTTATTGTGATTATATAGGAACTAATTAATCACAATAAGCAATTTTTAATAACCAAGGTGACAGCTGGTCAGTATTTATTGTGAATACAAACGTGTTCATACACAGGTGAAAATAGGCGGAAACCGACATTCAACTCAAGCAATACAAAGTTGAATGTCCACCAATTTTCGAGAAAGTCATCCATGAAAAATGTACATCTATAAATATCTTACTTTCTAGAAATACAAGAAAACTACAATATAAAGCAAAAATTATTAACTATCACCAACTAATATTAAATTTTGTCAAATATTATTAAATTATTAAACATAAAAAAATTGATGAGAATCATTTTTCTTACATGTCTGATCAACACCGCACAAGTGATCACATCACCAAAATCAGAGCATAACTTGTGATCACAATAAGTAAACGATGAATATACAATTGTACAAGAAGTACTGTACTGGGTGTAAGTTATTGTACTCAATTGTACAAGAAGTACGATTACAAGAAGTACAAGGTGTCGCAGAAATTTATATACCATAGATAATGTATTTTTCATCAGAGATAATTTAAGAATGATTTCGACCGAAAAAAAACGTATAAAAAGGGTGTCCAAATTCTCCATACATAGAAATATTTAATATTGTAAAAAAATGTGACGTGTATTACCTTAGGAATTGCAAAAAAATACTCAAAAAAACATATTTCTCATGTATGTTATAGAGACTTTTGGTATATTATTACACTATTGTCATAGTATGTTATTTTATAATGTTTCATCATGCTAAATTATGTTGAAAACAATCTTCAAAAAACCATATGGTAGTACTACCACTCTATGAACAAGAACTCTAACCCAACATCTCTAAAAAATAGCTTTTCATATATCATACCATTACTTTGTATCATTCTGTACATTTTGTAAAACAAAATATGCACACATAACACTAGGAAAACTAAGTAACTATGCTGTTCAACAACTGTTTACATAAAAAAACACAACAATCTTGGAATGTATGACCTGGATGAAATGACTTTGTTCCTCCACCAAGTGTAGGTCGAAATGAGCAATATAAGGGTCAGGGGTCGAACGTTGGTATGGCTAGGAATGCAAGTGAACTTCACCAACCCACCAATGAACCTCAACTTCAAACACTAAGCCTGCCACATTTATCCAGATTCTTAGGGTGGTACACTGTAATTGGGCTTTAACAATAAAAGCTTTGTTATCTGGCACTATCTAGGAAACAAAGTGACATTAAGGATATCGTTTAGTCGACTATTTGGGATAAACCGACAAGGTCTATTAACATACAGAACCAATCCAAATGGTTAATTTTTAAAATACTTGGATACATTAGTAACTTGTGATTAAAATTTTTGCACTTAACCTACAACCACTGTCTTGAAATGTTATGGTGTTGTTGTTGTTTTCATAAACTAACTTAAACTAGTGTGTATAGATAGACACTAGTATAGGTTAGTTAAAAATCAACCAATTTTATTATTAATCATGAAATTAATATATTTTTCTTTGTTTTAACTAAAACTATTGACATGTAACACCCTCATACCGGTGGCTGTAGGTTAAGACAAGTACTGTACCAATTTTCTTTTCATCAATAGTTCATCAATAAAATACTTAACATTACACTTGATGCCAAAAATTTGCGATTTTACAAGAGTTTACACTCGTCATTAACACATTAGTAAAATGAGCCAATAATACATTTATGCCATCGATTGCCATGTGTGTAAACTTATGTCTATGTGTAAACACAGAAGTTTACACATAGAAACGCAAACTAAACGTGTTCCGAGGTATGTTCGCTTATCACACATTAGTTATTTCTTCAATATATCGGTATTGCAAATGACGTTCACAATTATTTGACATTTTAAGAATGATAATTTTTTTTCACATTTTTTAAAGAATAGACGTTTTTTTTGTGGGCTATGTGTCATACAATAAAAACACGAAAAACATGTTTCGGAGTTTTTTCACTGTCACGCATACATTTTAGCTTCACAATACTTTTTCAATATATTTTTTTTTCCATATTTTTTAAAAATATGGCAGTTTTTTTGGTATATGTGTCATACAAAATATACCTGTACAGACAAAAAAACATGTGTCGGAGTTTCCCCATCACTAGTATCATACTTATACAATATTGTACTGTGTATTTAAGACAACTTACAGCATCATTTCTAACATCTCTTTTCAAAATCTGATTATTTTTTGACATAAAATGTACGATTTAATTTTGTGCACTATGTTTTTATTGATAAACTTAAATTATTACATTGAGTAGAAATCAGAATAACAATTTCTGAAATGCCAAATAATACGTCACCAATGACAGGAGGCAATTGATTCAATCCATATACACATTTCTTGATTTAACTCATGTTGCATGGCAACATTCGTTATGAGTTAGTGTTTTATGTTTACTTCATCTCATTAGTTACAGCTAATGCTTGTGTTGGTATGGTATGGTTTTAGTTGTTGTCATGGAAACATTCTGGCACGAAAAGAGGCACAGAGAGATAGATAGAGAGACTTGGCTTTTATATTGTTTAATTTGATATCCAATTAAATGGTCAATTCAATTAAAATCTTTAAAGGCATCCCGTCACAAGCAATTGTTGGGGTGGCAAAAGGAGCAATTTGTGTGTAGCTTCTTGTTGCCTAACCAATGGAAGCTGGTTGGCAGAAAGTACACGTCACAGTTGTCCACAAATTGCTGCACTTGCTACACTAAAAATTACGTGTTTCGGGAGGCCAAATGAACCTAACTATAGATTAAAAATAAGTTGATTTTACACTTTTAACAAGCAAATTTTTCAATTTCTTAAATTACAGTACGAAAAAAAAATTCTAGATGACAAATTTCATAATGCCAATTAACTATTATTACATTAATATAACTAACTCAAGTGAAAACGCTCATAATCCATCAGCATCCTAATCCTGCTATATGGTAATGTTCAAAAGATAAGCTACTTCTAAACACTTCCGAAATATTATTATAATTATACACCCTATGAATATTTATAAAAAAATAATATGAATATTTACGTTTTCAATTACGCCACCCACATAATAGCATTTAAACATTATTTTTGTTGCCGTTTTATTTTAATCATTGCTTAATTTGTCTTTGTTTTGGGTTACAGCTATATTTCGCAACCGCACTCGTATAACAAAGTTACCTTCTTATGTATACACGTGTATGGTTTCAAATGAATTCTGACCCCGATCTAAATTTCCTTTTTCATAAAATAAATTGTCCAAAGACGGATAGAAAAAGCAATAAAAAGAAAAACTTAAATTACGTGAGCAGCAAATAATAAAAAGAAAGTAGAAATGGTTACATGCAAGTTCTTACAAAACACTTTTTATTAGATTTGCATTTTGGCTCATCACCAAACAAAACATATGAACAAAATCGTCAACATTATGTTAACGACAGACTCATCACCAAAAATCTACACCATTGTAGCTCATCATAAAAAATCAACAAATGAGAATGTTGATGTACTAATTAGGAATAGTGTTGTTAACATACTTAATCCAAAATGCAAAGAACCAACCGAAGGTTAATGAACTGTTAGCCAAGGCACTTCACTCATTTGTTCCTAACCACTCTCTCGAACATTGGAATCAAGTTAAAGTTTTTATATTATTAATATTAAATAATTAGAATTATGTTTTTGTAATAGTAAAGTTTAATATAAAATGAGGAGGGTAAAATTAAAATTTGTATTAAATACGTCATATTTTCTTGCTCTTTTTTTTCACACTCACTTGTATCACTTTCTAAACGTTTAAAGATCATATTGAGTGAACCATATAAAATAAGTGATCTTACTGGTATGTATTTACCTGATGATAATATTGTGCCAAGATTGTACATGAAAATATTATCTGTGGAAAAAGTAACGCCATCTAGTGAAGTAACACGTAAACTAATGCTGGCAAAAAGTTCAAACGGTATTACAGTAGTTAACGTTTACCTTTTTCTAAATTAGTATAAAAAATTCTGTCAGCCGAAACAAATAATTACAAACCACGTAACTTAAAAACCGTAAATAATGAAAATATCATCTGTGGACAAAGTAACGCCATCTAGTGAAATAACACTTAAACTAATGCTGGCGAAAAGTTCAAATAGTATTACGGTAGTTAACGTTTGCTTTTTTATAAATGTTTTTATATTTACATAATTCTGTTAGTTAATTACAAAATCATGTAACTCAAAAACCGTGAATAATGAAAATATATCCGTGGAGAAAATAATACCGTCTAGTGAAGTAAGATATAAACTAATTCTGGCGAGAAATTCAAATAGAACATTTGCTTTTTGATGAATTTTGTCAATTAATAAAAAAAATCTATTAGCTGTTTTGACTAATGACTTTTTTAAATTAATTAAAAAAATTTATTAAAAATTTCTTAATCAAAAAATTATTTGAACAAAAAACTTACAAAACTACTTGCATTCAAAAAATCGTGGATAAAGGGATAATGTATAAAAAATACAATATGTGTAATTGTACTAAAAATGTTCATTTCACATGGAACTCATACAAATTCATGAAAATACATATGTTACAAGCAATAAATAAAACCCAAAGATTTTGTATAGACTGTCTAGCCTTTTACGGCAAAGTATGAAGTCACCATTGGAATAGTTAAATTATGTAAGAGTTTGGGTTAAGTATAAATTTAGGCCTAAATTTTAGCTTAATTGTTTTATGAAAAATGTTGTTAATTAATTTAAAATAACCTTAACTAACCTAAACAGTTCTATACAAGATTAATAGAACTATTTCATAATTTGCCAAAAAAATAGGTAGGAATTATCTAAAAGTCCTGCATTGCCAGTAACATATATAGTAATTTTCGGATGAAAT
The DNA here is from genome assembly GCA_034695005.1 of Cryptops parisi. Classification (NCBI taxonomy): domain Eukaryota; kingdom Metazoa; phylum Arthropoda; class Chilopoda; order Scolopendromorpha; family Cryptopidae; genus Cryptops; species Cryptops parisi. The sequence goes on from JAQIWH010001525.1 coordinate 10,606, forward strand.
TTCTAAAATGTATACCTTAACTTCTTCAGATGAAATTAGGATTAACGATACCAAATTTTAAAATGATGAAAGATGAACTTCCTTGGTTCATATTTCATCTTCCTATAACGCTTTTTTTTAATGAACTTTTGCTACCGATTTTTCTGGTCAGTTTAAAATCACAATATTCCATAATTGAAAGAGTATGACTCAACAGTATTCATTGATGGATGTTTTGTTTTTTTTCCAAATATTCTAATAAACCTATTATATGAGAACGAGATAATAGAGTTTCCATTATACGTTACTAATGATGCTATTTTTTTCACCCATTTATAACAAAAGTTAAAATACAAAAAAATAACGCTATTAATTCACAAATTTTCAATTTGCAAAAGAGTTCGTAACATTAGTTCAGGTCATAACAATAAATTAATAAAAAACAAAAAAATTCTTAATGAAATAAAAAAAAAAAAAAACTAATTTGTTTGCGAACATTCCTAACTTTGAAAATTTTTCTTTTTCCATTACCTTGTGGTGCTTGGAAAATTTATTGCACACTTTCGATGTAAGAAAACTTATGATCGGTGAGATCAGCGTTTAAAACCATTCGCTAAACGTGATTTACGTCAACCACATGGAATCGAGTGCAAAAACTAAAAGATTACGAAAAGAGCAAAACTTTTCTCACCAAAAGGGCTCAAAAATTGGCTGTGCTATGGTTGATCACGATTTTCTCATCAACTTTTGTGTACGAAACGACCTCTCCCTTTCAGCCTCACCTATCCAGCACCATGGAGGTCGTCCACTCGATTCAACACGCCACCTGAGCACAAGAGAAAAATTGCACACTAATCACACATCGATTTTTACATATATGGAGTCTACATACTTCATTAGATCTAAGACAGATTGAAACTATAGCATGTGAGCTAGGAACATGTTGAATTGGCACTCAACTGAACACTATGGTAGTTATAAAGTCTTAATTCAATGTTCAAGAAAGAATAAACTACTGACACATCAGTGTTGCATAGGTAGCTTTAGGATATCATAATGAAACTTCATTAACTTTAAAATTATTAAAACACTAATGTTGACATGCAACTGTTGTAAACTAATAAACAACAAGTAGGTTCATGTATGCAATATCTTGGTTCAATACGCCACCTGAGCACAAGGAGAAAATTACACACTAGTCACACACGTGTTTTAGATTTAAAGATTTTTAGCCTATCTCTAGTGTGTAATACTGTAATTTATCATATCATATAAAATAAATTAACACTTTTAACAAATTAGTTAGCGTGGTATTTCAATATTGCAATGGTATTTCATACCATTCATGCTAAACTGGTTTGAAATATAGAACCTTTTTAATCTGTGTGTATGCAATAGTCTCGATTCAACACGTCACCTAAGCACAAGAGCCTAAATTGTAGACTAAAATGACACATCTAAAATAAATGAAAACATTAACGATGATGAGTACAAATATATTTGATGTTCAACTATTGCACAAGCATGATCTACTATAATAAAATGCCGTGAGTGAAAGAGTACCACTATGGCACCAAGTAAAAACACAAGTGACGAATGTTGTGAAGCAACATGAGTTAAAACACCCCGTGTATTAATTAATTCACCATAACAACGTGAGGATACACAAACATGAGTATAAAAGAGAATTCCAAATTGAATGCTTTTCTTTCTTTTTGTTTGTTTTTTAATTTCCATCATCATTGGTGGGTTAACTTTTAGACCAGTCAATATTATTATTTGACGGGGTGACTAGAATGATATACCTACACTCGACACACCGTACGAAAGCAGACGAAAAATTGCAGACTAACAACGTACCAGTTCAACATTTAGTGGTATAGCATAACATTACTGAAAATTGACAACTAGAAACATTTGTATAATTCAAGATAATGCAAGTAAGAGAAACTAGTGAAGTTCTCTTTCAAATGCATGGGCATCGTGGTGGTGATGGTACAGGTTATGTATATTACTACATCATCACCCGGAAGGTGTAAAGCACACACACAACACATCTAGTTCATTTGTAATCAGTAGGCTCATCAACAACACAGTATATTCAACTGCGTGGTCATCACCCTGGAAACGTGCAACAGAGTGTTGACATGATAATGAACCACTACTAAAGACGTCATTGTGATAAGATCGAACCATCATGCATTTGACCGCAAACTAACGGTGCTGGTATTAAGTTGTGAACAACGCCAAACTCTGGTTTGCCGTCCACTGCTCTTTGGTGATAGCAAAGTAAAACCAACAAAAAAATTATATAAATTTGCTAAAACTTTTACAGCAGAAATTTTTTCAGTGCTGAAAGTCAGTTAGTTGACTTTCAAGCAGAAAAACACACAACCAGGTCATTCGTGACCGGAATTGGATGGGGAGGGGATGCTTTCGACAAGATTTTCTTTTCAACTTACTACCAACACGTTAATAACTGACGCTGCAATTTTTTTCTCATATAATGTATCTTTTTGTTTGTTTTTTTCAGTTGCCCTCTATCTACTTTCATTTCCTTTTAACCGATTGCTTCTTTTTTTTGCAATGTATATTTCCAGATGCACACCTAAGTTTTATCGAAAGGTCAACAGTGACAGATTTCTTGGTCAGCTACAATTTCTCAAGAATAAAATTTCAGGTAAATATCATAAAATAACTAGTAGTTCTTTTTTGGATAAACGTTGACTTGATGGACGGAATTTAGGTAGGATATCGTCAACTACAGTAACCTATAAGCTACATAGAATTTTCATAAGCGATCGAATAAGTTTTAATGTTGTTGTATATTTTAACCAATCTAAACTGGTATGTGTACCCATAGACACTAGTTTTAGGTATTAAAAACAATATTAAAAAGTTTCAATCGTTTGTTTCAAAAGTTTGTATCGTTTACTGAAGTTGGACGATTCCCTACTTGAACTCCGCCCACCAACCTAAAGTCAAAGTTTACCTTTTTATTGTTCTGACCATTTTAACGATTTAATTTTTTCTTTAAAAGATGGCACTTCGTGGGGGCACAGGTCCCTCATCGATCCCCAGTGGTGGGGGTGGTGGAAACAAGAAAAAGGAGGTGAAAAAGGCATCGTATTACGTTTGGTTCCTGGGGGCCAAAGAAAGTCAAGGACTTCGGGGCGAGAGTGCTGTGAGGCCTGCACTCGACTTCCTGCTCGACCAAGAGAGACAAAACGAACCTTCCAAAGTGACGTTGCAGGTGTGCAATCTTCACACTTTCTTCCGCTTGTTTCGACCTTTCCTTATGCGAAAAAAAATCTAAATTAAATTAAAGAGAAATATGTGTTAGTTGTCACGCAAACGTAAGAGAAACCAGAGTGTCGTATAAGTCTAGAACCATACGACCATAAACTAAAGAGATATGCAGAACATACCAGAGATCTCTTTAGTCTATGATAGACTATTTGTGTTTATAATACAGTGGAATTCGGTTATTATAATCGCGGATAATGTTATCAATCGGCTATTGTTATCATAATTAGTCGGTCCCAACACACTGTTTGATGTTTTCATCCGTTATTTAATGTTATCAGCCGGTTATTGCTATCAAAAAGTACTAATCCCATAATGATTATATTAACCGAATTCCACTGTATTAGACATTCTTTGAATAGACGTCAGTAAACTCTTAGGTACTGGAACTACTGGACACCCTGATTTATTTTTGTGAAAAGAAAATGTGTAACCATTTGTCATGCAAATGTAAGGGAAACTGGGTGTTTGATAAGTGTGGACCAATAGGACTATTCGTATCAATCATATAATATTAGACACATACAAGCCAACCATATAAAATTAGACACATTTTGTACTTATAATGTCAATTGCGTTCTATCTATAGTACTGGAACTATAAGACAGCCTGTATTATGTGAAACGAACTAAAGAAAAACGAATATCTATAAAAGTGGTCACACAAATGTAACGGGAAACAAGGTGTACAACCCTATGATTTTGCAAATTATACAAGGTGTCCTCTAGTTCTGGTACCGTAATGAACAAAAAACATTGGCTTGTGTAGTCCAATTATTTCAATGAGCTGCAATTTTCATTAAAAAAATTCACAAAATGTCTAATGTTGTAAGTACCAGGTACGTATAATAATCCTATGGACCCAGGCTTACAGGTTACAGACATTTTGTGAATATACGTCATGTTCACTATGGTAGCAAAACTACTGGACACTATATTATAGTTGTTAGGGTAACTGGAATATGTACAACAGGGTGTCCAATAAGTTTGGATACATTGAACGATTTGTATGAATCAATACATTGTGACTAAAGCTAGCTAGAGTACAAACACCATGGTACTGGTATCAGACGCCCTGCATAAATCCTCATACACAGCATACAAGTTTCTCTGTATAGTTACAAACAGTATCTCAGCTCTAAATATGCGATTTCATCTCTGTAATTGCTGTTTTGTAGAACACCCTGTAGTTAAAGACTCCACGCAAGTGATTAACCTTGGTTCGGATGTGTTGACTAGCAACAGAGGCAGGAATTCCGACTCCTTCAGTTTAATGGTCGTATTAATGGTGTCTTTCGGTTCCTACCTGAAAGGTCATCGAATGATCTCTTTGCAACACTGTATGCATAAGTAGTCACCCTCATCGAAACGAAAAAATTTAATGGCACAGAAAAACACCTGCTTATTATTAGTATTACTTATCACCATCTTTCGAGCCTTTTTATTAGCCAGCAGAATCCGGAACCCGAGGGTTAAGAAAATTACTTGTGCACTATCATTATCCTAAGTGAATTTTTATTTCACGTTGCTTACATATTATTCACTAAACGTGGATACATTATCGTGGATTTCGTCTGGTGCGAATTTCGTTTCCCCGTTAACACTGAAAATTAATATAATCTTGTAAAGCGAGATAGCAGAGAAATTACTGTTAATTTGATTTGAACCCATTTTTAGGATAAGTAGCATGTCCTTTATCTCCTTTGTGCATCTTAATCTAGTCCCATTTTCCAATTCAACATTTTCGAGGTACGAAGATGTTTCAAGTGTGAACATTATGCATGTCTGCACTTCCTAGTTAAAATACGATAAAGATCACAATAATGAATATCTACGATTCAATTTGCAAATTCAAACCAGTTATCGAAGACTAATCTGTATGTATCGTCGAGCGTAAATCGAAGACAGGTAAAGACTGTTGTTAGGTGATAGCGTACAAGTTTCTTCCTCATCGAATTTACTGATCTTGTCTTACCCATAAGGTCAAATGTCCTTCAAACAAGGTGAAATATCAAAAAATAATCCGACTAACAATAATGTTTTGCCTCAACTACCAGGAGGTCTTCGAGTTATGGTCACACGGTTAAAAATATTCGCATAAATCACAAAAGGGGGGTACTTATGGGTTAGCTGTCCTCGTTTGGGATGTTAGGGATTAAGACCATTTGTATTACTTGACACAGAGAATTTTTTTAACGTAGACGACACATTTGCCGCTCAGTGAAGAAAAACTCGCTTAATGAACCAAATTAATTAGTCACTAGGCGACCAGCAATCAACGATATACAAACGTACTGTATATTAAAATTTGAAATAAAAGAATAAAATAGTGTAATGTCTAAGTATGCGTTTTCAAACAGGTGCAAAAAAATAATGTGGAAAACTCAACTTTTAGATTTCAAAAGCTGAGAAACTTGTCGCTCAGTGAAAATCCCTTAAAAATGCTCGGACATGTTATTAATTGCATTTTTATGATTTCTACTTAGCCTAAGCTTGAGATCATGGGTATAAATCCAGTTTAAATTAATTCAGCTAAGTTGAAAAAATGAAAAAAAAAGCGAGAAGGGCAGCTAACCCATAAGTACCCAAAAAGGAACAAGTGCAAAGGTGTTTGTCAATCATCACGTCTGCAGTGTCACTTGAAATCTTATAATTTCGAAATTTTCTAGCCTTTAACGAACATCTGAAAAAATATCTCTCGTCAAACATTAGCAAACATGGCATATAAGAAACTCAAAAATCGTTCTTCCTACTAACAAACCCCAGCACACCAATTTTTCTTCACTCACTTTATGATAAGCAATTTATGATGGGCCAATGGGAATGATGAGATTTGGGTTGTTATTTTTTCCTTTTATAAAGGTGAGCAACAAAGGGATGAAAATCCTGCAGAATGTTCCAGGTCGAGGGGGTCGAGGTAGACCAGAAACGATCAAACATTTCATTCCTCGTGATGCCATCACGTGGGTGGTCCAGGAGCCCACTCCTGACGACGACCTAATAGCCACCATCCTGCTACTCTACAATCCGGCCACACGATGTCCGGTTCACGTGCACGCTTATCGCTGCGATTCGGTCGACACGGCCACCATGTTGAGGAGGAGCTTGGAAATTCTGGTCGAACGACCCGAACAACAACGAAGACTGGCATCTCTTGAAAGTGGTCTGGCGGCTAAAGGAGCCAGGGGACATCCTGTGCATCCTTCACAGCAACCGGGATCGGATGGAAGAAGTACAAGAGGTGATTCGGAATCGAGTGGATCCGAACGTGAGTTTGCATCGACATCTTCTTCTCCACCGATTGTCATCGACAGAAGAACTGCTCATCTCTACGCCAATCTAGCTGCGGAATTGAGGGAAAAGCTGGGCAATAATCGGACTGGAGATCGAATGCCATTGCTGTTGCCTCCCAGAGACTACGACACTATGCACAGAAGCAAAGGAAAGCTGGACAACATTGATTCTCGAAGATGCATGCAGGTCAGTAATTCAGTAAACTGTACGTCCACATCGATTTATTCAACTAATGGTGAAATTCAGAAGAAATTTCCACATTACACAATCTTAGACAAGGTTCTTTCATGACTTAATTAATGACAAGTGGTGAGAAAAAATGTTCGTGCATTACGCAAAACATATCTCTTGTAATAAGGAGTGGAGCAAAATAAGCTGAACTATTTGTTTTCTCTTGAACGAAAAGTAATAAATGAACTATCTAAAATGAAAAACAAGTAAGCCTACACCGCCACCTAATATCAATAACCAAAAAAAAGTGAAAGAAAGTTGGAGATTTTTTTCTGTTCCTGATTTTGTCCTTTGAACTGTCACAAGGATAAATTTAGTGCCAATATCCTGTCAAACCATGACCGTCCGGCATAATATGGTTACATTATCTCTGAATAACTGAATGAAAAACTCCGTGAAAAGTGCAAATTTTTGCGAACAAAACGGGGGTGATCAATCAGCTGATATTAATTTTCACATATGATGTAAAAAATATCCAAAATAAAGCATTCTTTCAGCACATAGATAGTTAATTTATTACATCCAGTTCTCAAGTTACAGAGAAAACAAATGTTTCAGCTTATTTCGCACCACTCTGTACTACGTCAAAAAAGGGCAGTGAACGAATGACACTAATATTGGCACTACATGTTCATCGAAACAATTCAACAAACAAATCATTGTTTTACTTTCAGGTTAGCGTTGTAGGACCAAATGGTGTCTTCTCACGTCGCCTACGATCTCCCACCTCACCAACGCGAGAAATTCGTGACATAGCAGAAGAAGATTCTTGCTCCAGTGGTCGATCGAGTGGCATTGGATCTGAAGAAGCCCCTTCATCGCCACCACCCCTACCACACGTTCGACCCCGTCATTCAGATCGCAATAAAAACCACTACAACAACCACGACAACAAACCATCTGTGCGTCATCAGTCCCACAATGGAGGCTCTAGTTCCGACGAAGAATGGGAAGCTCAAAGACAGATGCATACACGTGCACTGCTGCAATGGGAGAAACGAGCTTCCGAAACTCACGACCACAACAATTCTCATCCCCACAAACCATCGACTCAACAACAACAACAACAACTGCAGCAACAGCAGCAGCAGCACCGAATAGTTCCACCACGTCGAGACACTACTGATCACAATGCCAACGAGTGGCCTAGAGTCTTACCTCGTATCCAACCACGGTCGCCATCAGGTAAAGCCTATCAAGAACTTCCTGAGGAAAAACGCTATCCCGGTTTAGACAGAGAATCGGCACGAAGTCCTACAATGGACCCTACTAAAATTCGCCGTCCATCTTTTCATTCTGCTGACAAAGAAAGACCTCAACCACAACCACAGCGACCAGCACGTTTCAGTTATACTGATCCCTCTTCGGCCTATAGATTTGTTTACACTGGTCGTGGAAAATAGTTGTGAGAATGTCAACCATCAATTAGAAGGATCAAACATAGAAGAACTAAAGCTGTTACATTTTCTTTTATGTGTGGTGAAACAAACAACAGAATGTGTGATGAAAGAAACAAACAATCGACTGGAAGGCGTTGGCCTTCCATTTTCAGAACCTATACACCTCTTGGTTTTTAGACACGTACAAGTGAAACACTGTTTCTTTTAGACACATGCAAGTGAAACACTGTTTTCTATACACATACAAGTAAAATGCTATGATAAATTAGGAAACTAAACACAGTATCTGAATTTTGCAAATTCAGCATGCTATTTAAGTTATAATCACAATATTTTCAGAATCGAAGAAGTTTCTACAAGTGCTGACACATTTTGAATGTTCCTGCATGATTCTGTGTGTTTTCACTTGCTTTTTTAAATTTCAATCATGCAGCAATGCTAAATTTTGCAAGTTTGTTGGTTCTGACTAAAGACTTCGCTATCGTAGAACCAAAATAAACGTATATGCCTGTGGTCTCACAACACCCGTCTAGTAACAAATAAAAAAATTTTAGAGCTAATAATCTCCGTATTCCAAGCGTGGAAAATGCCAAATTAGGTGTAATGTGAATAATCCAGGATATTAAAAAAAAATTCCAACATCACCTTTTAGCGTGTTTGAAAAGCAAAACAAAAAAACTTCTCTCACTATATTTGAAGAATGACATCATGGGATTATTACGACATAGCTCAAAACAAGTGACTGTGATCAAGAACTTCTCTGTTCTAGTGATCTTCTAGCGATAAAGAATTTTATTTTTTTTCTTCCCTGTCGAACGCTTTTGTACTATCAATATTTTTAAGCAACTTTTTTTTTTACACTTGATGATTATCATAAGTTGTGTGTAAATGCTAACTTGCCAGAATACTACCACTACCACTACTACTATCTTCTTCGTAAGCATCCAATGCAGGACAAGCATCATGAAAATGATTTTGCATGATGATTTTTAAACCTAACTACGGACACAATGGACACATCCAAAACAATTTCTCTTAAGTTAGCACTATCAAAATTTTGCCATAAAGCTATGTATTATAGGGCCTTCTGGAATTAATTTTCCAGACAACAACATGTACTTTTGTTTTTAAATTAGTGAACGCGGTGTTACGTTGTGCAAGGAATAAAATTGTCTGTTCACCATAGTATTATCATTTAAAAAACAACAACAATAACTGACTTACTTTTCCGGGCTCACAATACAAATAACTCAGTTTACGAACGATTTCCATTCCAAGTCAATGTTATGCGTTTTACTCGTTATATTAATTCTGCATTCCTGAACTTGTACGACATGTATTGTATATGTTAATGGCAATGTATAGAATCCAGACATTCTATAGAATGAGTAGCCTGGTTTAGGCAAATTATATTAAATTATTATTAGAAGAGTTACAATGCTTAGGCGTCATAGAGAATACCTAGATTCTATACATTGCCAGTAACATATGCATATGCGATAAGTAACTTGAAATAAAAATTGTAAAAGATAAATAAAAAAAAATTGCATGACTTGTTCGTTATAGTGAATGTTCGTAAACAGAGATTCTTATAATTCAAAACTTATATATATATATGAAAAAACACAACTAAGAATCAATACAATACAACTTTTGTACAATCATCAAAGCATTTTTCGCCGCCAGTTACAATCTGTTTTTTTATAGGTGGCGACGACGTTAACTCGGAATGGCGAGTCCGAGCGCCACTAAGTCGTGGGCCATGACTTGTGGAAAAGCTAACTGAAAATTATTTGTTCCACTAGGATTACATGAGATTGGTTTCTTTCTCGGCCTCGAGAAAAAATTGTTGTTGATTGTACGAGGATGTTGGAAAATTGTGAACTCACTGTTGCGCAACCTGAGGAAGCTTTAAAAAGACGAAGCAAATTGTAACACAATGTTTTTTTTTGGGTACACGTTTATCATCACTGAACATAACTTGGACAGTTCTGTAATTTCAGCCAAATTATTTCAGTGAAAAAATGGCGTAAATCCACTTACATTCCTTAAAGTGCATATATTGAATCGTTTTAAATCAGTCTATAGCATCCATAAAAACATTGGGTTGCCTATAATTTGTACTTTCGGACTTTCTGGAGCAATAATATGAAACGCGACTATTGTAAATCTGAATTTTTTATGATTTCTTTCTTTATGTCCCATCACTTCCTGGTTGTCTCACTTCCAAATAATGGGAAACAAACGGTACTGATCTTTGGAAAAACCGCGTAAAAGCATTTATAAATCGGGACAATACTTGGAATAACGGCGTAATTTTTTATACTGGGTTGTTGTAGATAGTGTGTTTTGAAACGGGTAGGTTGTTCTGGATAACAACATTTTATTTCACCTGTTAGATCCATGTTGTCTGTGATTGCCTTGTTTTTTTCTTTTGTTGTAGTTAGTTAGTTAGTTATTTAGGTTTTAGAGGCGCACCAACTGCCAAGAGGCTTGTTATATGGCGCCCACAGAAATACAAAAGTCATACAAGAGTCATTTGTAAGCGGGAGTTAAGCAAGAAGGCAAAACACTCCGTTTTCAATTCGATCTTCCACCCTACCTACACCTTTGGTCCTGAACTCTGGGTGATGACTGAAAAAATGAGGTCGCAGGTGCAAGCGGCCAAGATGAGGTTTCTTCGACGGCTTGCAGGACGCACTTTGCTCGACAAAGTGTGGAGTTCTGTGATCCAAGAAAGTCTCAAAGTCGAACAGCTACTTCTCTGGATAGAGAACTTTCAACTAAGATGGCTTGGGCATGTCTTGAGAATGCCCCGGGAAAGACTGGCCTACCGGATCTAGGACACACGTCCAGTCGACAAAAAGTTTAGATGGAGACTAAGAATCAGATGGCGAGACCAGCTCTTCAGTCTGTGAGAGGGTCTCTCTCAACAGCTGGGTCGATGTTTGTGCTGCGGCGGAGGATTGGACGAGATAGCGGTCCGTGCTCCGTGGGCTTGCCCACCGCGACCCCGACGACCCGCCAGGATAAGCGGACCCAAAAATGATAAATAGTGGTGAGATAATAAGATATATGGTGAGCTCTGGGCAACATAAAGTAGGAGACATTTTTTTCAAACATGACATTTTTACATGAAACGTTCCACACCACATCACAGGAGTTAGTCGTGTGGGTTGCTGTGGTGGTGGTTTTTTTGTCGGTTGTCTGTTTTGTTTTGTTTTATGTCTTTTTCATGTTTACTGTTTATAAAGCTGTGATCAAGCGTTTAAAATAGGAACGCGAAACGTTAGCGAATGGTTGTTGTTCTGAATCCTACCTGGTCAGCCAAAGGTAGGCTTGTTTTCTTTTCATTTTATGTGTTTTGGTTTGTTTGGTTTGCTTACCTGTTTTAATTATAATTGTTAGGGTAGAGAATTGTAAAATCTATGAAACGTTCCCTTACTACTGTTTTTTGCTAATTACTTTAATAACTTCCTGGATTTTATGACAACGTAATACTGTATAGAGAATCACCTTGTGGCTCAGTGTGAGATGTTATCGTGTTTTTATTAAAAAAATTACTCTTAAATATTTTTTTTACAGTAAAATTGATGCTAATAAGACTTCGGACGCTACTTGTTGTAATGTTTTTCAAGCTTTTTTTATTTGTATTTAAGATTTTCTTAAGTTTTCTGTTGTCGTCTTCAAAAAATGTTTTTATTTTAGCATGCAATTTAGTATCTGTTATTGTGGCTGGTCGCGTTGATGTTCTATATAAACAAATGTTATTGAACAAACTAACTAAATTCAACGATTTGAAGTGATACCTGTATTTGGGTTGGGGGATTACATTATCACCTCGGATTTTACATGTATACGAAATTATTTGTGTAACTTTTAGAAGAAAAATCATTATTAAGAATCCTTGTCAATTGTTTGAAAATTCAGTTTTCTGAAATTCTGTTTTTAGTTGCTGTTTATAGTCGTACAAGTATCATTTCTATCTATAAAATGCTATATTGAAGTTGAACTTCACTTAGGACTTTTAAGTTTTTTTGAGTTGCTGTATCAACTGGTAAACAAATATTGACTGATCTCATAAGCAACATTGATTGTTTGAGATAGCACGTTTCCAAGTTGTTTTAGAAGCAAATTTTAAAAAAAAAAATTAAAATGTATTTACAACATCAGCACTGTACCACGTATCACTAGAGAATAGCTCATCATACACTTCCTTAATACAGTTGTGTACGTTACACCCCTAAATTACGATGATCTCCCCTAGATCAGCATAACAACATGAATGCTAAGTTGTTACATTTATTTTTTAAATATAACAGTTTAACTAAAACTTACTTTATACAATAAAGCGCTTTTAATTACTGTATTTATAAAAAGAAAAATAGCGATTGATTGAAAATTAGTAAGTGAACCAAGCAACGCATTATGAATGAAAAGAAACTCCCTCCGATTGTTGTTTCCACGCAGTGCACACGTTTATAGCATAGAAGCTCAATCGGGCAGCAACTCATTTCGTTCAAAGAGTTATGGACTAGAAACAAGATTAAATAAAAACTTTGTTTTTTAAGCACAACCTTTTATTCGAATAGCGTTGTTGTTGTTTATTTGATGCACTCCAGGGATGTGCACGAAGGAAGAGCCAGAAACAATAAGTTTCAGGTTTCAGTATTCAATCGCAGACTATATTTGCTCTTTTAATTTTAAAAAATTGTTTTTTTCCTATTAAAATATCAATATTAAAATTGTGTATAATGAAATTATTTTTAATAGACTAACAAAAAAATAGGAAAAAGTTTATTTTAGCACATTAAATGTTAAATATTGCTTCATATTTTTATCTCGATTTATTAACAACACTATTAAGTGTTTGTTCAAGATTGAATCACGTGTTCTGTATTTCTGTTTTCAGTATGTTAAGTTCAGTATTTTACCAACAGCGAGTTGACGCTAACAACATCATCCGGGCTTAAGCCAGCCAATCAAAACCTTTGTATTTCCTGACATCCAATGGCTTTGCGCTTAAAGAGCACTTAAAAGTTGCTTGCAGTTTTTTGTAATCTCGTTAACTGATTGTACGCTAACCAAAATCAAGAACTTTTAAAAAAAGCGGATCGGAGCGTAAGCAACACCTTACCAGGTAAAACCGATATTTACATACCGTAAATGTGGTATATAACGCGACCTAGATGTCTCCAAATTTGACAGATAAAATTATAACGTAGAAAAAATGTGTATATTAAGTTTCAAGTGTCTAAGATACTGGGAACCTAAGTAAAAACAACCTCGAAAATTTGAAACAAGTTGAAAAATTTTGAAACACGTTTTACGACCGGTCAAGTTAAATAAAAGGTTGTAATAAACATAAAGAATCAAGATTTCTCATTTAAAAAATCAAAAACCCCGACTGCACATTATGGTGTGTGTATTTACTCTGTCAGTTAAGGTTGGGAAATTTTTCCTTTTTTTTTATTTTTATCATAATTATAAGGAAAAACAATTAATGGATTTATGGGTCACAAAAACAATGTTCTTGTGTGAAATTGTAACTCGGAGTTTTGATACTATGCTTTATGATGATTGAGAAATATGCACATCTGAGTAGTCCTCAAAACATTTAGTCTAATAATTGATAATAAAATATTAACAACATATAATATAGTTATAAACATAATATTGCATGACAGTGAATGTTTTTGTATTATTTCATGTTCATGAACATAAAGGAACTTTTGATAATCATAAATGTTTGTGTTCATTTTAACAACAGAACTTTATCGGAAAATTTATTAGTAAATATACATTTCATAAAAGGGTCACTTTAAGTAAGGTTTAAATAAGAAGTAAAATTACAAAAAGTGCACATAAAAACTAATGGTAGATTGAATAATGGTGTATTACGTTATTTAATTGTACACAGTTATTGAATAAAAGAAATTTCGCAGAAATTGGCGGTTACACGGCAGGTCTATTACGTAACCGCCTAATGTCTAATGACAAGAACTATATAAAACAAAAGAATAATATGCAAAATTGTTAGAATTTAGCATACAGTATAAGATAGACAAAAATATTTTTTTCAAGTGATCACCAAGTTGGATAATAGTTGAGTATTTTATTTTTTTAATTTTTTATTTGACTTAGAGCAGACCGAGGTGCAATATGTGACAGGCCCTTTGCCCTTATCTGTTCCGATGTTGTAAAATGGAATTGATGACAATTTACATTCCTGTCTATGGTAAATAATATTTCAAATTGGGACACATGGTGATGGAGAGGATGTTTGCTGTAGTAAAAATCCGTGGAACCTCCTTCAGACGGTTGTACGCTATAAGCTGATTAAAATTAAGGATCTTAAGGAATTTACATCTATTAGTTATAGAAGAGTATCTTGAAACTTTAAATAAATTAAAATTATATTTAGTTGATAATGCATAAAAATGTATATCAATATTGCTCAGTAGATGTTTTTAACAAAAAACTAGTGTCAGGTAACTTGATTGACGAAAAAAACAAAGAAAAAAACATTAAAACAAAATTTTGGTATTAGCTCATAAATTACATAAATCATGATTTATCTGTATGTATATCTGTAGGATAATCTGTATGACTAGTAAGTTAGAATTGAACATAATGAGGATTTGATTATATTTTTCAAATTATAATACGTTTAATAAGATTTATTAAACGTTTAATTAATAGTTTACATAGTAATGTAATTTGTACTGAAACAAAAAAAAAGTTTCATGGCTACTTTACGTTTTAATTTAGTATACAGTTATATTGAATGAGTTATTGGAACATAATCTTGTTTGACTTATAAAACTTCGTTATTATAACTTATTTCAAAACTAATAAGTGTGTTAGCTTAAAAGATGTTTTATTGTGAGATTTTCAGATGGAAAACGTACTCTTCAAAAATTAATAAAATGAAAAAAAAAAAAAAAAATGTGCGGTCTTGTATAGGATTCTACTATCTTTATGCAAGTTAATGAAGTGATAAACTCACAATAACGGTATAAACTTTAAATAATTTTATATTTTTAAAATTTAGTATTAAAAATGGATGAACTTTGTTTATACTGTATACAGTATAATTATGACGTACTTTCAGTAGCTAACGTTAGCTCGACGTGAAAGTTCACTATGCTGCCCAGAAATTTGAATTTTCCTGTAGCGTTCCCAATTTAACTTTCTGTCCTAAATTTGTTTCGAATTTCTGTCAGAATTTGCACTCTTTTTCCTGAATTTGTGCAAGTGATTTCGGTTTGACGACATTATGAAAGATAGTCGCCAAAATTTATATCATATCGATAATTGTCGTCTTATACAGTGTTTTAGAAGGTAATATTTTTAACTCCCTCCCCCCCCCCCCGTTATCGTTAACTGTCCCGGGGTTCGTTAACTGTGGGTAGGTAAATCTGGTCACCTAATTACGCCATAGCCTACCTTGTTTGTTTTTATTATTATTTTAATTCTCTCAATGAGTATTGTAAAGGATTTAATTGGCCACTTCAATCCGAATCATTTTGTAGCCAATTCAACATCAAGAGGAGACTCTCTGTGTTTTTGGAATAGTGCCTTGATTTTCTTTTTAACGATGATATCGAATATTTCTATCATAGCTAAAATACACAACCCCGTGTAGAATCCAATTGAACCAGCAATGTCGCTCAACAAACCAGCCAAAGAATAAGCAAAATTTTCAATAACAACTTCGTGAATGTTGATTGGATAGTAAAGATGGAATGTCGTTTTATAATCAGGTGGTATAAATCCAACGTCCGACATCACAGTGTATATGATGTCATTGCATTTTCTTTTGCAGTCACAGTCGGAAAGTTTCATTGTCCGATAGAAGTTCATAGCCTTTTTGTAAGCAATTTCTAATGTTTTGCTCGAATTCAAGCATTGTGGCGTATCACTTCCTTTAATGAAGGGAAAACTGTAAAATTTAACAGAAATGTATAAGTTTGCCAAAGGATATATTGGTACCATGCAAAATCTACTTTGCCATACAAGCCACAATTACATAGCACTATTCAATGTTTGCTTATACCGCTGAATACATATTCAATTTAGCGCATCGATGTGGGACTTTGTTTTATTAAAGCTCATGAAGCGAATTCTATAAAAAGACTTTCAATCGAAATGCGTTAATTCCAAGCAAAAAATAAAACTCATAGAACAAGTTAAGTTACAAATATTTGTTTTATAAGCATTAACAATTTTATCTATTGAACCCTGTACTCTGATAGCATATTTAAAAAAAAATTAAATAAAAGAAAAGTTTGACAAAAATCTTTTTTAGCAAAGAAAAATAGACTGTCTGTGTTTTTCTTTGCCCTTGAGGAAGCCTTTCTGTACAGAAGGCGAAACGTTGAGTTTTATCATCATAAAAATTTTACCCAGTCAGTTAAGGTGAGAGAAGTTTTTTATCGAATGTTTTCTCTCATTTAATTTTTTTTTTAAATACGATGAGAATTTTTTTACGAAAAAGCTTGAATTGAATTAATATTTGTTTTTATACACGTTAACCTTTGTTAAATCGCCCCCTTAAATATCGCCACCCCCACTCTTTACACTAAGAACACAGAACCAATGTATCTTTTCACACATTAATCCGCCCTCTTTAAACCGTCACCCTCGTTCACCGCCATTTTTTATCGAGTACAAAGGGTAGGGTTTTAAAAAGGCTCGACTGTAAAATACTGTAGACAAACTAAACTACCTATAGACAAACAACGCCGTGTTCAACCTTTGTATTGAAGTTTATTAGTAACCGAAGAATACCAAAAAATAATTGCTAAACCGAGTAATAACCGAAGTAGTAACCGAAGAATAATTGCTAAAAGCAATTTAATGTGTCGATACATTTTTTGCTTTTCTTCTGATCTGGCCAATTAATTATACTGCTTTCTTACAAAATGTCCAGTTTGTGTTTTTATACAACTGATTTTAGATATAAGAAATTATTACCAGCCTAGTAGTTGTAAAATTAGTAATTACTTGTGCTTACAACTCACCTGCAAGGAATAAATTGTCCAAGTTTCTTATCCAAACAATCATTTCGACATTCTGTAAATGTTTTTTGGTCAGTGCAAGGATTCTCTTTGGTGTTCAAGTATCTGTACTGTAAACAAATAAAAAATACTACTTTATTTATCAATATTGTGATACGACAACAGCAATATTACCCAGATCTATAAATGTTACCTCTTTGACCAAAATTTTTAATTCCGTGAAATATGTTTTAAAGACTGATTCTGCTAAATAAGATGCTTCGTGTCTTGGGACGATAGCAGGCTCATGAATAAAAATCTAACGAAAAAAATGGAATGTGTATATTTTTACGTTTTAACTAATTTTTTGGTAAAGTTTAATGTTGTACCGGTTTACTAAAGAACTTACAGAAAAGTCTATTTCGTTTTTCCAAGCAGGATCTGTGGAACCATATCCACTTGACATTTCAAAAGTATAAGAATTAGGAGGAGGAGAATCAATTGCTTTTAAATAAAATTCAAAATTGTCGAATGGACCATTTAATGGAAATATTTTTGTGGATTTGAAGGAAATGTATGTATCCGGTCCTTTATATGTCATGGGTTCTTCTGCACACATGATATCATTTGAAAATATATTAGTTAATGGAAACCAAAATTCAAGTATACTGTATGAATAATAACATTTACACGCATATCACTTACGCTGTGTAGCATATAAACATGTTCCAAAGACTGTAGTGATATATTTAAACTCCATGTTATAGTTCCTACGTCCTTCTATACAAAAGGAATCGTCATCGATTGAACCGCACTGCATTGACATAAATTTAAGTGTAAATGTTATTTGATATGTACAGTATACGTAAGCTATACAGTATGTTTATACAATGTCATAAAACTTACGGTTGAATTAATTTCAAAATTTTTGGGTGTGATTTTATGCTCCTCCCAGAGTGTTTCCAAAGTAATGTTTAGTTCAGTGAAAAGTGTTGAAAGTGTGCAGTTTGCTTCGCTTCGTCCAAGTTTATTGCATTGACGTCGGCGATAAAACTCTAGTGTCATAGTGAAATTATAGCTTAGGGAGGTTGGACATATGGTGATAGCTGGGAAAGTGATGCTTTCGTTGCGATTCATCTCGATTTCAATAGAAATAGGATTGCTGAGGTAATAGATAGTCAATGTTATGGCCTGATATAAACAGATGGCACAACACGCTAGCAAGGCACACAGCCAAAATAACTTCTCGCAAACAGTGTACGTTGGATCCATCAGTTGTCGAACACCTACATGTTAGAAACAAATTATGCCAGAAACAATAAATAAAAACCAAAAATATAAGACACTACACAGAACTTTTCCACAGATAAACGATGATTCTTGATGCTAATTAAAATGAATTGTGGAATGAAAATAATTAATTGGTCCCAATTCATACAATTTTAGTGTTGAATTACTATAACTTTTTCTGTTATAAATATGAGTTTCTGTGCCAAAATTTCACTTTAATGTAAAATTTCGTTTCGTTTTAGTTCTCTTTAGTCTACATACCACATAGTTATTACAAGAATATAGTTGTAACCAAAAATAATCTTGTGTTAAACATTTATTTTGTTATATCGATTGGAATAGTTTGTGTTGTGAATATGTTCTCGAAAGACTGATTAGTTAAATACAATTGTAAAGTACTGATACCATTTTTCACATTACACTAGATTTATTAGTTAATTACAATATTTATCTCATTTATCAATTTACGCTGTTTGCATACTTTTATTTGTATGTGTATAAAAACATTTATAGGTTTGTATATTATATCTAAAATGTAATAAACCTAGAAGAATATTTGCCATTTTAAAAACTCTTTTTGAGAAGTGATACCTGCGATTCCAATATCATCAGGCTCAATTCTATTTGGCTTGGTGGAAGAATTGTTGTTTGGTATTTGTCGACCATTAAGAATATTCCGTCTATTTCTCGCTCTGTATATCTAATACAAAAATAAAACTCTGTCACATTTGTGACAATGATATTGTGATTGGAAGATATTGCATCTTAATATACAGCAACATTATGGGATGATCTATGGTCTTTATACTACAGTAATTTAAGCAGTGACTTAAAATTGACTAGCAATCCGTGCTCCGCACGGTTGTGATTTCTGGAACGAAAATATCATTTTAACCGAAAATTTGAATATTTATGGACGATTCGCTAGTATTACAGTATTATTAGTGTGAATTCAATACATGTGCTAAGCGTTTCTTCGTCATACTTTATTTTCGTCGTTACTTGAAAATTGAGTCTAGAAGTAAATTATCTAAACGATGAAAAATGTGTTCTTCATATACCTCAATCTGGTATTGAATAATTGATATTAAGTGAATCGAAAACCAGATTGCTCTTCTGTCTGCTACATTGTC
Source organism: Cryptops parisi (assembly GCA_034695005.1). Lineage (NCBI taxonomy): Eukaryota > Metazoa > Arthropoda > Chilopoda > Scolopendromorpha > Cryptopidae > Cryptops > Cryptops parisi. Next base: position 30,240 of record JAQIWH010001525.1, read on the forward strand.
CACTACATGTCATTGTCCACTACATCATTATACGCGATTGTACACTACTTCAACCTTATCCATGGCCATTATGGACATATAGATCAACAACTGCGCATTTACACCAGGAGCTGTTTGTAACTTACAAAGCTGAAACTTATCATTGTTATTTTTCCTTATTATAATGTTCATTTTCTTTGGTTTATTGACTAATCTTAGTCAACATCTGGTTCATTTGTGAACCTTTTTTAAATCATTTGTATAATATATCCATATGTATCACGTGCAATTTCAGTGATCCGCCGGATCGTTCTATTAGAAAATAAAAAATAAAATTGGGGTTCAATAGTCAGTTTTTCTTTACTGTCAGGAAACAAAGCCGACATCAAATCAAACATCAAATTGAAAGAACACGGTCACCATTGCAATGAAACTAAAATCTGATGTTGTTCAAAAAAGCTTTCGATTTCGCATTTAAAATATGATCCTAATTTAAAAACTTAAAACAGAAATTACAGCAAAGCTCAATAATACTATGCATCAACACGAAGTTGTAAAGTGTTGAGCAGGATATTTTGAAGGATACAGACAGGGCAGATGTCAGGTCGCAGTATCGGATGGTCGCAACCTCCGCCCCCCCCCCCAAAAAAAAA